>CBVK0101368666.1:0-12220 GCA_900067695.1 Picea abies | reverse complement strand
TCGGTGTGTTGATCTTTGATCTGATTATGTGAGTTGTTACTGAAGGTGTTTGTCCTCTGTTGGAATAACTGTGTTTTCGAACACCAATTATCCCCTTAAGGTAAGCACTATTTCATGGCTGGCAATTGAGAATAAAGTTTTAACATGGGATACTGTTCTAAAGAGGGGATGGGTGGGTCCTGGTTGGTGTGTTTTATATTGGTGCAATGAGGAATTGGTTCAACATTTGTTTATTAGTTGTCCTTATTCTCAAAAGGTCTAGTTTGGAGTGTGTGTCAAGCTTAAGGTTGGAGATGTGGTGTTGGATGGAGATCTTAAGTCTTGGATCAAAGGTTGCTTAGTAGGCAACCATGACAATTGGTTAAGTTCTATGCCACTTTTGTTGGTTTATTTTGTATGGTGTGCTCAAAACTCTTTCATCTTCCAAAACAAATTCATTTTTGAGGAAGCAACTTGTGGGTTAATTAGAAATCTTTCATGAGAGCACATGCAAAGAGAAAAGGCCCTAAAAAATAGAAATATAGTTGCGTTGCATATCATGCAAAGAGAAAAGGCCCTAAAAAATAGAAATATAGTTGCGTTGCATATTGATAAAGTGGTTCCATGGAGATTTTTCGACAAGGCTAGTCAAGGAAACCCCACACAATGTGAAGCGTGAGTAGTTCTTTATATCTCAACTTATCATTATTATTATATTCTTTATACTCTAGGAAGGGGTTCAAATACAAAATAAGAGTTCGCGATCTTGTGGGCATTATTATTTATGGTGAGCTCCCTCATTTTAAGCAAAATCCGAGCTTTTGGTGATTCAAAAATTGTGGTTGATTGGGTAAATGGGAAAGGAGAAATCAATATTGCTTGTTTATCTGTACGCAAAGCAGGGGTGAAAGAATTTCTGGCAGGGTTGGAATGGTTTTCAGGCAATCATATCTATAGTGAGATGAACAAGGAAGCAGATAAACTCTCAAAAGATGCTCTCGAGTTATAGAATGTAATCTTTTGTTTTCAGGAATTCTATGATGGTCGACCAATGGAAGGCATGTCATTTTATATTTAACTTAGGTCTGAAGTGATATTAGAAGAAATTCTGAAAATGAATTTGCAATGTAAATCAAGGAAACTTGTAGAAATAAGTATAAATAACTTTTTGTAAGATAGAAAAATAGAAATGAAAGTGTAGAAGAGACACATGTTTTTTTGAAGATGAGCATAAGAGTAAAAGTAGTCCATTTTGTACATGAATGTGCAAATTTCTTTTTTGAAATATAAAGTTTTTTCTTGCTCAGAGAAAAGAAGAAATATGACGGGTATGACATGATGTCAATCATTGGGGGAAGTAACCAAAGGTTATCATGACAAAAAATGCAATCAAAGAAAATATTAGTTATATTTTGATTCACCCACGGTGAGGATTAATCATGGACACAACCCGATAAGATACACCAAGGGTAGAGTAATGTCTAGGTCCATGGATATGATTTTTGTATGTTCGAAGGAAGGCATCAATGATTGATTGTATTGTGCCTTTTGGATTTGCATCAGAGAGTTGAAGAGATAGAAAAATATTGTTTGAGTAGTGACTATAATAGCAACTTCATCCAAACTAAGCGTTATTTGGAGCAAAAGGCAAATAAAGAAGCAAATATGTTCATGGTATAAGTACATAAAAAGATAAATATCATTAAACTATTGCTAGGGAAAGTTGGAATTGTGGGGTTCATTAAATTTAATTTTTAGGATGAGAATCAATAACCTAAGGCCCATGTGGAGAAAAAGGGACATACAGAAGAAATTATGCTTGTGGTAGAAGTACATAAAAAGGTAAATATCATTAAACTATTTCTCGAGAAATTTGGAATTGTGGGGTTTTATATTTTTAATTTTAAAGATGATAATTATTTTCCTTATTTGCGGTTTGAATTATGTGGAAATGAAAACACTAGAGAATGGTAATGAGAAGGTGCAGCCAAAAGATTGGTTGAAGAAATTATATAAATTAGAGATCATGTCTTTGTTTGACATGCCACATTTTTCACAAAATACATCCATTACTTGCTTTGCGGGGCTTTTTTGGAGTTGGTCATGTTATCACAAAATCTAGCACTTGTGCAAAGCCTTCACAAGATCCTTGACTAGTGTAACATATGGAAGTAATTTCCATTGTCACCTAAGAAGTAATTCCCTCATTTTAGTGAAGGATAGATATCCAACATGTTGTTACCATTGAGATGTTTCTTCCTAGGAAACTATGCCAAGGCATCCCTTAATTTTGATTGATTTTTACTTAATTCAATATGTCATAAAACAGAGTGTTTTACTAATTCACTTCAAGCCTTAATTACTAATATTCAATACTTTAACCATCAGATTTCGAAGGCATCATTTCAATGTTGCAATCAATTAAATCTTTTAATAGATGAGAGAAGAAATAAGAAGAACAAAAATGTTAATAAAATAATGTATCTCCTAATAAATATTATTTTACTTCTCAATTAGAAGAAATTATACGAAATATGTATCTGAACTAAGAATATAAATTGAATGGAAAGGAAAAATTGGTTTCAATCCAAAAAGGCGTGAATAAAATTAAGCACATGTCCTCTTACTACTCACAGTATGTCAAAGAAATTTGTAGCTTTTATGATCCCTTTTGTTGTTGCAATAGTAGTATTTGTACTAAATTATTCCAATTTAAGTAATAGACACATTTAAGAGTGAATTTATGAAAATGGAAACAACATAAGAGAGACAAATCACATGAGATGAAACACAAAAATTTTGAATCACTCAAAACCTGCCAAAATTTTATTAAAGATCTGTCTTCCTCGGGCCCCAAAAGCTCATCCTCTCTTACATTGATTTTTCTTAGATATTTATACAAACTAGGTCGTAAAAAAAATGGTTACTTGATCCGCTTTTTCAACTTTTCATATACAAAGAGATATTGGACTTTCTAAAAATATAAATACATGGAAGATATGATCTGACATCCCTAATTTTCTTCAATAAATTTGACAATTCATTTAGTTAGCAGTTGAAGGAGAAACTTCCAAGTCTAGCTTGCTGGATAATTAAAATACTTCATTTGCCTATATGCAATGTCTAGCTCAGTGTATTTTCCATGTGTTAGAGGAATTGGAAATAAATTTTTGATTTTCCATAGAAGATAAAAATCATCTATGAGTATATCTACAATAATTTGTCCTCTCATATTGTCAATCATTCCTTGGAACTTTTACTTATTTTCTCTGACTCTAAATAAATTCTTCCTGTATCCCTCAAATGACATAAGATTCCCTTTGTCATTCCAAGCTGAAGGCAATCCCATATTTACTAAGTTTTCATATTTGTTGGTAAATGACTCAATGTTTCTTTTCACCATTATGCATTTGTTATGAGCTTGCTAAAGTAAGTTTCTTTTGCTGAAAATATTTTCAACCTCCATCATCATTATAGTTCTGTCCCTCACACATTTGGTTTTCAATACTTCACTTGTATTGGAATTTAGGAACTTAATAGCTTTGGTAGCAACCTGGGGTCTGGTTCCTAATTATTGAAATACTTTCTTGATAGTATCTTCTGCTTCATCTGTCAATTGGATCTCATCATCAATTATTTTGAAGTAATTCCAAATCTTGCCAACTTCATCGATAATTTCATCCCAAATAATGTGTCTATCTTCTATCATATAAGGTTTTCCATACAACTTGATTTTCATTTTCTCTAGGTCAGTTATCATCTTGGATTTCAGTTTTTGGTATTCTTCAATAACTTTATCTTTATCCTTAGTTTCTTCATTTTGTGTTTCAATGGTCTTATTTATTTTTTCAATCTGTAATCCCTTCAGATTCAAACCTACTAATGCTTTAGATAATCCTTCTATTGGATATGTTGATTTTGTTGCTCGTGATGAAGAAGATCCCCCTTTCAAGATTTCAATTTGTTTATGATACAAATCAACATGTTCTTCCATTTGTACATTTTCTTTAGGAGTTGATTGTTTCTTCTTGGATTAACTACAACTCTAGAGTCTGGACATGTTCACTTCCAGGGATATTAAGCTTTTTATTCAGAGATTGGATCTCTGTATGTTTTGTTTTCATAAATGGTTGCACATATGCTGCATCTTGTGGATTAGCTCCTAGATCCATTACCCATTGTTCTAATTCTTCCACTCTGATTTGCCTGGTACTAGTGTCCAATTTCTCATTTTTAAGTTTATTTTTGATCTTTTCATTTATAGCTTGCAACTTTTTTCTCACATCTTTGTTCATCATTTCTGTAGATTGCCTATGCAGATCATATATATGTTTGTAACCTTCTTCTGCTTCTTTGGATCTAAGATTGTTATATTTAATCTTCCTTTCTCACAATCCACTTTTGATAGCATAGATGTCTTGTGGTCATATATTTTGGGAAGAATGTTTTGTTTGATCTTTGCACCCATTTTCTTGATAACCATGAAGTGATGAACATGATCGATCTGCTTTATTTGATATGTACTTACTGATTCTGTTTCACATTGACCCTCTGTGTTCTTGGGATTCTCTGACGATGATACTTCCACAATCATAGCAAGTCCTTTGTCCACTGGTGCTACTTCTTCTTGTAATTCTTGATCTTCCTCTTCATTAATTATCTCTATTTTCAGCCTTTTTGCTTACTTCTCTTCTTTTGTCTCTGAATCCTTCAAGGTCTCCCTTGCAGTCTTTATTTTATATGTCTTCTCAAACTATTGAGGAGTCTCTTTAAATGAAGACTTTGAAGGTTGTTCTGGAACTTTATTGTGGATTTGCAAAATAATTTGTACCTTTTCCCAATTGTCATGGTTTGCTATCATTTCCAATTCTTCTCTTTGTTGATGTTGATAAGGCACTTGTCCATAAGCAAGTCTCTTTGAGGAAATTACAACATGAGGATCATACATCCAAACCTCTCCTTTTTGAAATCCCATAGATGAGAGAACCTTTGTTGTTACCTGTAATGATGATCTCGTATTCATAATAAAAGGTCCTATCTCTTTTTTCAATTTAAAACTAGCCTTGTATTTTCTTGATGAAAAATGAATGTCATTTGAATTTAATCTATGCCTAATGTATTCCAATGCAAATATTATGGGAGTCAAGAAAATAGGTAAAATAAAAGGTCAAAGTTCAGAAGCATAGACTTTGATTTCAATATAATCTTCAAAGTTGTACCAGTCTCCTACTCTCTTGTTTGGAATTAATCGTAATAATTTTTTACATTATGGAAAGATCCTAGGGGGATATTCATCATGTATGATCTGGTAAGATTTTGACATGAATTGGTCAATATGTTATGAGAATCCAACCTTCAAAGCCTTCTTCTTAATCAGACAGGTCTAGTGAATTACTAAGAGTGGATTACCAATTTCATCTTCAATATTTAGTCCAAGATGTAAAACATGAAAATCTTGAGTGAACAAGAATAAGTGAACCATGTAGGATTGATATCTAAAACTACTAAGAGTTTCAAACTCTGACACTTGATGATGGATTTCGTCAACTAAAAATTGGGCATAATTGAATTTGGTCAAGGTTTTGACAGTAAATGGACAATGTACATCATATTCCCTAACACAAATTCATACTCCAAAAGGTCATTATATTTTCCTAAAATCATTGAAATCATAGAGATATTTTGTCTTGGAATTTCAGGAAATAGGCTAGATTCGAGAGAAACATTATCCATAGGAACATTATGATTCTTGCATAAATACGACTGTAATAGGGAAACTCTATCCTTAGGTTTTAATCCTCTGAAACATTTGTCCAATACAATCTCATTTAATATTTCACTATCTAAGTTTAATGGCCATTTTAACATTTCAGAAATAGAATGAGGAGTTATTGCAATTACTACAGACCCAATTTTGGAAATTATAGTTCTATTGGAGGAAATGTAATTCGAGGCACACCAGATCACGAATTCGGGGAATTCATATACTTGTGGCACCGGAAATTTCGCTAATTCAAATTCCCAAGCATTGTAATGATATACCAAATCTCTAAAATTTTGAATTACTTTCTGGTGTAACTCAAAAGAGTCAAAAGATAGGGTTGGGTAAAAAATGTCTATGTTTCTATCGATAAAATCCTCTTCTTCTATAGACAAGTTTTTTGTCTTTAGATAACTTAGATGACTCCATTTAATAGATGAAAAAGATAAGTGTGCTCGAGGAATGGTGGGAATGATGAGAAGCACTAGTAAATTAGACTGCGTTATCGGTGTTTAAAAGTTCTTTGAAAATCCAATAATAACAAGAAACTTTACCTTTACCTCTTTTTTAAAAGAAAATTGAATTCATGGTAGTTTTTAATTGGGGAAGATTTTAATTAAAATTAAGTAACCTTTTTACCTTTCCTCCTATTGATGTCATCTAGTACACGTGTTGTCTCTATGTTGATTGCGGGGTGGGGTCTTGTGTGGTTATATTAACCATAGGTGAGAGGGGCTGCAATTGTCGGATGCACGACACATCACAAGGCCTTTAACCTTGGTTAAGTTTCACGACCCCCTACCATTTGTTAACTGTCGAACATGCGGAGGGGCAGCGATAGAATGTGAGTTGTTGATCAACATGTATGATCGTGCGATCATTCCTGCCTTAAATATACACTTTATTAGATAAATAAGCAATGGAATATAATATAATTAGACTATAAAGAAATAAAACTTTAATAATAACTAAAAAATCAATCGAAACCCAACATTATTAAAATATGAAATATTAATTTACACTAAACTATATAATATAAACTAATTTAATTAGTACAAAAACCTTATAAGGATAAAATATAAAAAATTGTATAAAATTTTATTCAAATATTATTTACCAAATATAAAAACTAAAACCTTAATAAATCTAAATACCTTTTAATTTTTTTTTTTTCTAAATATTATCAAAAATTTCGATTATGTTACAACATCTGGCTCCATCTAGGGATTGTGTTTCCCTATGAGGCACAAAGGAATTGTAGACTATGTGCCTTTTATTGGGCTATGGACTCTTTATTCTTTGTAAATTTCTCTTGAAAACAATCAATAAAACCTTTTCTTCTAATTTGTGTAATTAATCTGTAATAGAAGAGATTGAATTACTACCAATTTTTAGAATTTAACATGTTTATATAGAATGAGACCGGAAAGGATAAAAAGTGTTTTCACTCATCCAACTTTACTATGGAATTTTTTAGGGTAATACAATCTTAAGTTTTAGTTGAGGATTCAAATTTATAACTAGTGTTTTGTAACTCAAGGTTTTAAGATCCTGAAGGTAATTATTAAGGTCAGATCAGAGTTATTTCCGAGGAAACTATTTGAGTGAGTATTAAAGAGAAAAGGTATTCAACATAGTTTAAATTCAAAAAAATGAGTTAGATATAGTATATGGACCATTGAAAAATGTGCAAGTTCCTCTGAATATAAATTCCAAACTATTTTCCATAATAAATAAAATTCAAACAAGTCTATATTTACGCAATGTGAAAAATCTACTTGTAAATAAATGTTTCCAGCAACAATCGCACAACACACTTAATGAAGAAATAGGTAGCGACAACAATATGTTAGCAAAAATAGAAGTAAAAAGCCAAAGAAAAAGTTCCACTACTCCTAGACAACTCTTGAAAAAGGTCGAGGAAAATGATAAGAATAGTATTACAAGAAAAACAAAATGTTGTCAACAAGAAAGACACAAAACCAAGGAATCTCTTACAATTGCAGAGAAAGAATTCTATAAACAAATCATAGACGTGCCTATTTTTTTATTTTATAACATGTTGGAAAAATTTGTTTTGAAAAGATATTATACTGATCAAACAAGAATGCAAGCATGCCCTCTTTGATCAGAAAATAAAAGAAAAATCACAAAAAAGCTTAACAAATGTTTCTAATAATAGCTACATTTTCAAAATTTGCAAAAAGCATTGGAAAATGATGAAGACCCTAAATTTGTTGTCCCAAAAAAAATTAGACGAAACAAAAGCATAAGAATACTGAAAAAATTGGATGAGTTAGAAGAAAGATTAATAGCATCATGACTTCCTTTCTTGCAAATAAGAGAACTTGGACAAATATATAGAAAACCACAATTAGGATTGACCGGTGGAGTTATCAATGTTCCAACTGGCGTTTATAAGATTCAACATGCTCTACCTTGTGACATAGATGAGACTAACAAAATTGCAGTAGCAATAAAAAAGAGTTTTAGGTTAAAAACTGCTTATGTTTTTGGTCACATTCGTGCCCACATAGTCATGAAATATTTAAAACAATTGTGTAAACAACACTTTACAAATCAGAAAAAGTAAGAATAAGTGATAAATGGGAGCAAGTATTCAAAGAAAACAAAGAAGCATATGAATATGAAACAATTATTGGAAATGAAGAATTTGATGAGAAAAGCAATGAAGAACCAATTAATAAGTCACTAGTACATGCATTCATCGATTCGTACACCATTTTTTATCTTCAAAACAATCAAATAAACATTTCTCTTGGTGAAGGCTATGTTCCATTGGGAATTTTCCAAGATAAATATTCAGAAGAAATGAGTTTTCCCTCACTATTTTACAGTGAAAAATGATCCAATGACGTAATTAAAAACTTTTCATATAAAATTATTGTCAAGTGGGAAGTATTACACAAAGAACATGACTTTGGCTATCATCCAACAAATCTATTCTACAAGGAAATACACATTATTCTAAATCAAAATGTTTAGTAGTATATGGATTAGGATAAGAAAATGACAATTGAAGGGAAGAAAGCTAATAGCAAAAGACATTAAGCAAATCCAAACTTGGATCACATTCTAAAATAAAAAAAATTGGATACATGGATCTCAAAACAATCTATACATCACTGAATTATCAACAACATACACATAAGAAAATATATGTAATGATTTAACAACTAGGGCCACCAACAATTTTTGTTCCTTTCAGTAGTGTAGAGAATCGTTAGGAACCATTGGTTCATGCATTGAAACAAATAAGAAATCGAACAAAAGTAATGACAAAAAATGAAATAGAGTAATTGATTAGTAATGATCTTGTAACTTGTGCTCGTTATTATATAAATAGAATATATGCTTTGCAGAATTTAATATGTCATGACAATAAGTACTATAGAAATATTCAAGTCTACTTTTTTGTGACTAAGTTTCAAAATAGAGGAAGTGAACATGACCATGGATTACTATGGATAAAGGATGCACCGATCTACGAAAAAAATACGGACACATAAATTGAGAACTTTGTCGATAAATACTTGTCATGCAATTAGATAGAAATCAAAGATGAGTTAAAGATGCTCCAGTATCATTTTCATACAAAAAATTGTAAAAAAATTAAAAATGTGCATTATAGATTCAACTTCCCGCAGTCCCCAATGAAGACAAAAATAATACTCAAAAATTTGGAATATGACAATGATACAACAAGGAAAAATGCAAAACTAATATTTCAAACCCTAAAAAATTCTAAATATGACAACATATATATATTTGATAGTTTTTTAAATGATTTAGGTTTAACACGGGAGGAATACATCCACACAATTCAATGTAGATTAAATCGAACAAATGCGTTGTTACAAAGAACTCCATTAGACATATGGATGAACAATTTTTCCCAGCATTTTTGACCAATATGGACTGTAAATAGATATTCTCAATTCATAGTTGATTCATATGCAACAACAACATGTTGTATCTCCTACATGAAAAAAATTGATAAAACAATGACATCAACATTTAAATGGATACGAGAAGATCATGAAAAATCAAATGTGGATGTCATGAAAACAATTAGTGGAGTTGGGAAGGCTCTAGTAAATATGAAACAAATTCCTGAACAACAAGTTGTTCTCATTATCTTGCCTCTACAACTAAACACTAGTTCAAGAAATTGTATATTCATAAACACCTCACCCATAGAGCAACGAACATTTATACTAAAAAAACAAAAAAGAGTTGCAACATGAGCTAGATGATTCCAAGGACATAATGTGTCCTTCATGTTGGAAAATTGGTTGTCATTGATGTCAAACTTAGAAGAATCCCTAAACCAAATCCCAGAAGCCCCTAAAAGTGATGATGATGGGTCCACTTGAAAAAGCCTTGAAGAGCCTTGAAGGAGCCTTGACATAAATGTATATAACTCCAAAGTGGTCCCCTTATCGCATAACTTTTAAGCATGGCCCTCACAGGCGGAGATAGCATGTGGATGTTTCCACATGCCCACTTTGATTTGTACACATATGGATCCCACAAGATGTATAATATAAATATTACATGCCTACAAATGTCCAAGATAAAGATTGCAAGATGGAGGCTGTTGAAAGTATTAATTCTTGGTCAATTTGGATACCCTATATTTGAGGGAAAGTTTACCTACATAACAAACTCAAATGGAAGAAAAGTTTACATGGTTAGAAATCTTATTTTGATACCTTTACAATGGTATATGGAAGTCCCTCTAACTCCCTAGGAATGAGAAGATATGAGTTTTTCTGTTTGATAACCTAGCCAAAAAATTAAGGTCAACTCAACTAATTTTTGGGGACAAAATTACTATAAATATAGGATATAATTTCACATTTTTAGAGCAACCAACGAAGATATCAAGTCTGAGGTGCACTCAATGTGTTGGGGTGTCTTTATGATGTGCAAGGGAAGTCTAAAGGATTCTCTTAAGGTCTTTCTTATTGTCAAGGTATGTTATGAGGTTGTGATGCTGCCATATGCACTGCTATGAGGTTGTGATGTTGTTGTGATGTTTCCATGAGTGGATGTTGTCGTTAATGGGTGTTTTTATGAATGGATTTTTTCTTAAATAGATTTTTTCATAAATGGATGTTTCTTTCAATGATTACATTTTAGGAATGATGCTATGTGGCTTATTAGGGTTTGAAGGATTGTTTAAGAAATGAAGCATACAGGTGAAGTCAAAAGTACTCTGTGTATAAAGATATTGGATTGGTGGTATCTTATTGAGTTGGTGCTTAGTTGAGAATATTTGTGTCTTCATTCAGTAGGTTGGTGCTCGTGCTTTAGGGAGTGGGTGCTTCCTTCTAGTTGGAGCTGGTAAATCTAGGGGTTTGGTGTCTCTTTCTAGTTGGTACTGCTAAATTAGGGAGTTTGAGCTTCCTTTAGGTTGGTGCATGTAAATCAGGGGGTTGGTGCCTCCTTCCAGTTGGTGCTAGAGAATATTGGAAGTTTTTGCTTCCTATGAATGCAATCTTAACATGATATAAGAAAAAATTCCATGGTTTTCTCATGTTTGGGTTTCCACGTAAACAATCATTGTGTTCTGTGTATGGTTTTTTTGTGATGATGAATGACATTGTTAATGGTTAATGTTTACATTATGTGCTTAAAGTTAAAAATGGTAAAAAGTGCTCAATACTGATTCACCCCCCTCTAAGTATTAGTGAATATTCTAACAATTGGTATCAGAGCAGGTTCCTCCAAGAACAATCTAACCACTGGAAGGAAGATCATGGATAAGAAAGGAGAATTTACCAAAAATGGAACACCATTGTTTGATGGAAAAAAATATGCTTTTTGGAGAATAAGAATGAGATAATTTTTGCATGCACAGGGATTTGATGTTTGGCAAGCTATAGTAAATGGATACATTGCACTAGATCCCCCCCCCAAAAGATAATGTTGGGAAAAATCTTAGTGAATACAATTCAAAGGCTATGAATTCCATTATAAGTCGTCTAACAAGTTCAATTTTTTTAAAATTTATGCATTGTGATTATGCAAAGGAAATATGAGACAAGCTCAAAAATGCTTATGAAGGAGATGCTAAAGTCAAAGGGTCCAAGCTTCAAACTTACAGAGGACAATTTGAACATTTGAGAATGAAGGTAGATAAAGATATTGCAACTTATTTTCTCCGAGTTGATGAAATTGTGAATATTATAAGAGGTCTGGGAGAAAATATTGAAAATTCAGTTATTGTGAAAAAGATACTAAGATCTCTCCCAATGTGATTTGACCCTAAAATATTAGCTCTAAAAGAAAGATAAGATCTGGTTACATTGAGCATGGATGAATTACATGGAATACTTATAGCATATAAAATAAGAATAGAACATGAAAATTTAACCATAAGGGAAGCAACTTTTAAAGCCTCCAAGAAGACAAGAAAGAACAAGCCAAGGTCAAAACCCTGCTCCAACAATA
>CBVK0101368664.1:0-10431 GCA_900067695.1 Picea abies | reverse complement strand
TTAGTTCATACCTGTAACAAAGTGTGTCCTAGTTCAGGGACCAAGTCTCCCACCTGAGTCTCTACTTCCTCATTCTCCATTTGAGACCTCCTAGATCTCACTTATTTTCCAAAGCTTGCATTGCCTATTTATCCATTAGTTCCACTCCCTCCTCATAGTTCTTCATGGAATCCTCAAAAACTAAAACTACCTATGTCTTCTTCTCCCTAGTCTCCTCAAGCCTTCGCTTGCATGGTTCCATCCTTTCCCAGTTCAATCTATGCATTTGTTTGAAATCGAGCACTCCTAATATCCACTGTTCTCTCCACCATGAGTGGGAAATGTCATCATCAGGGAAGAGCTATCGAAACTCCCAGATAAAATCACCCATCTGTCTAACCCCAATTCCCACCTTCTTCTCATGCATATCTATGATGAAAACAAGAACATGGTTGTCCCATTCACGTGTTTCCATTATCATCTGCATCATACTATAGTCACTTGATCTAGATTGATGTATGCCTCCATTGCTCACATTGATCACTCCTCCTTGTAATTGAACATGCTACCAATTACACCCTTTGGTGCATGAGTTATAGGGTCGTTTGTCTTGCATGGGTGACATGAGGTGGTATTGTGGAAAATACATCCTACATATGGACATCAAGTCCCATCATCCCACCATCTAGCTTCTCCCCTTATCCTTGTGGGCCATGTAACACCCGATCGAGGTGATGAAAAATGATACTAGAAAGCAAGAAATATGGACTTTGCAAATGTTGCATACATGTAGAAAGAAACTAGTTAAGAGGGTGGAATTTGAAGAAATACCCAAGATATGAGAATATCAACAATGTAGATAGATAGGAATTGATCCATGCTCTAATAACATAAACTTTGATGGTGACAGAAACAATGGTTTGGCCCTCTTAACACTGGTTGTTGATGTTGGTAATCCCCTTCCCTCTAATTCCTCAATAGCTGCAAAGATAAATAACCCCCCCAAAACCCAAAATCACCTTTATAGAATCAAAAATCACGATGGGTGATTTTATCTATTGTTGTGCGAAAAAATCGTGATTTTTTCCAATTTCTTTTAAATATCATGATGTCCAATGTTTGCGAAAAAAAAAACAATTTTTTGTTTAGGGTTTCAGATCACGATTTTTTGCAATGTTACCAAAAAATTGACAATTTTTTCAACTAGGATGTATATATACTTAACTTTCATTTGTAATTCATCATCATGTGATTATTTTTCATTCTCAATAACACGATTTTCCTAAGGGAACCTATCAAGTGTTGCACTCTCTTGTGCTTGGGTTTATTTCTCTCTCTAGAGAACTTTTTCTTAGGTTCACTCCCTCTCTAGGATTGTGCTCCTCTTAGATGATTTATCTTCAAGTGTTGCACTTCCCTAGCACTGGTTTGTTCTTCTCCTTGTTGTGGAATTTGGGTTTGTGTTGGTTTCATTCAATTCCTTTGTTATTTCTTGTGAATCTCAACATGGTTTCAGAGAAAGTGTGAATCTCACTTACTCAATCAACAATGGATCTAAATATTTTTGGCTTGTGGTATTTCTTAAGGTTTCTTTGACAATATGGAACTAGGGTTTTTGGATCATATCTTTTCATAAGGTTTCCTAGGGTTTAAACCCAATCATCTCTTTATAGAGTTTCCTAGGGTTAAAACCTCCTTCAAGGCGAACACTCTCTTCCTTCCTTTGTTACATAAAAAAATGTGGCACACTATATATTTTTTCCAAAAGAAGCTTGTACCTCTCTTCTCTTAGGCATATCAAACTTAGAAAGAATTAATCGAGGTTTCTTCTTTGTGTTGTTATTGAACCTCATTGTCTCATTTTACAATACCCATCTAGTTGTGCACTTCACATATTGGTCCTCCACTTCATAGGAATTTTGGCCAGATTAATGGGTTCTAAAGGGGAAGAATAATGGTTTTAACTAGTTTCATTGTGATATTGTGATGCAAGTGGTGCTTCTCATCCCCTTGAATTGCTTCATAGTGATATTTTCATCCCTATGATCACTTGTTCTCTAGGGGGAGATAAGTACTTCTTCACCTTCCTTAATGAAGTTCTTATTTACAGTCTGTTGGGATCTTTCTCACTACTTCTTACAAAGGATTTTCCTATAGATGATTCTCAACGTATTTCAATGGATCTCTCTATAATAGCTAAGAAAATAGATGTTGAAAACAAGCACATTAATAAATGACTCATCCAAATCCTATCATGCAAAACTCTCTTCTTCTATACCTTTTCTAGTGGTTATATTCACATACATGTGGAATCATATTGGTGTAGGAGTTATGGCACCCAAGGGGCATAATATGTGTTTTCTTCTCTAAGTGGCCCCAATTCAACATTAAAGGGGGATGCAAATTTTTTCATGTAATTCCCTCTATGTTAGGCCCCTTGTCCAAATTAAGAGGGATGTTGACAATAGGGGCATAATCTTGATTTTCAGCTACGACCAACCTTACACTGAGTTGGGTATTTATACACCAACTTTATTTCATCCAAAATAAACCTTCCAATGAGTTGGGTATCTATACACCGAATGAACCATTGCAACCCCTTTTTCCGCTTAAGGGGGGGATGTTGAAAATGGTGTAAGATTCACTTTCGACCATGGATGACCTTTTATTGTAATAATTATTATATTTATAGGTTGTCTAAGGCTGACCTTGTACACATAGGCTCATGAGCCATAAACCCTCTTGGGGAAAGAACCCCACCTCTTGAGTTGTGTATATATACCTAACTCTTATTGTAATTCATCATCTTGTGATTATTTTTCATTCGTAATGAAGTGATTTGCCTAAGGACACCTATTAAGTGTTTTTCTCTCTTGTGCTTGGGTTTATTTCTCTCTCTAGTGCACTTGTTCTCGGGTCCACTCTCTCTAGAGTTGCACTTTTCTTCATTTATTTCTCTTCAAGTATTGCACTACCCTAGTGTTGGCTTGTTCTTCTCCTTATTCCAAAATTTAAATTTGTGTTGGTTCTATTCGATTCTCTCACTATATCTAACTAATGCTAGAGAAGGAATTAACTATCAAATCAAACATGCACAACAACACAGATACATAAAACTTGAGATCTTGTGCTAAGATCAAACTCAAATGATCTAATCTTGCAAGAAGCCAAATTTACTTATAATAAAAGACTACCCTACAATAAAAAATTACATAATTAATGATACAATCCTTGGGATAATTTCTAAAGATTATCCTTTAAGGAAAAAAAGTTATTTATGGCAGTTGACAAAGAGTACGTTATTACCAATAAGGAATTGGAAAAAAATCCGCAAAGTAATTCTCTACAAGAATACAAAGGCGGTGGATGGGCGCATCATATAGCCTCATCCATACATCTTGGATTATAGTAACTAAAAACTACCTTAAGCAAAACCATCATGTTTTTCTAATATATTATGTGTGCTTGTGAACCATTCATAATAACGCTTTTCTTTTCCCATAATTGAAATTTTGGTTGGCTAACTATGTTAAAAAATATAAAATGTTGCAAATTTTTACCCAAGAAATTGATGATAAAATTCATTGTCATATTTTATGATGTATGTCTCATTGGTGTTCTTGATCACTACACTAACCATTACTTCTATTAGTATCTAACTTTGTTTTTGATTAAGTGAGCATCCCTAATCCTTGATCATCCCTGCTTATGCTTTGTTGGCTAAACTTGATTTTTACCTCTTGGTTTAAATGGTCATTTTTTCCATTTTTATTGCCCTTTTAAATGATTTTTGAAGTTTTTAAAGGTTTTGAATTTGATATGATAAATCTTGTCACATCCCTTGTCTATTCATTTTTGAATTTTCAAATTTTTTTTCAAGTCACAAACGGCGCTACATGAATAACGGTATTCCTGCAGCGCTAGGAATAATCATATTTTTACATGTGCCAGCCTGCAACTTTAGGGACTAACATTTTTTGGTGTCGTTTTCGGGGATGGAGACACAAAGTATTTTCCCTAGGAGAATGACAAGATCAGATCCAAATCTTGATGGTGAACAATATTTTGGACAATTACACGAGACTGTGTATTTTTCACCTAGTGACTCCTCTGTGGTAATTATGGCTCCTAAAAGAGAAGGAAAAGGACCTAAAACTCCTCCAAATTCCTCATCCTCTATAAAGAAACAAGTTACTAGAAAAACCCCAGACCCTAAGCCTATTGTAGCAGTTCCAGACTCTGAAAAATTATTAAGAAAACCTAAAATCATTCCTGGATAGTCCTCTCTCTCAAAAGAAAAATTGCCTTCAACCAACACTCAAGGACAAACTTCTAAAACTGTCAAACTCACACTAGATGAAGGAGTGATTCCTGAGAGTGAAACAAAGCCTATTATTGAGCCTGCTACTATTTCTTTTCCTTCAATTATTTCAAAACTAAATCTAAATCAATGGAAGTTGTTTGTTGAGCTCATTGAAGAAGAACAAATAAATACTTTATCTGTAGTTGAAGCTTTGAGAGATCATAGTAAAGATATTAAAAGTGAACTAGAAACACTCTCATCATCACCTCATACTTTTTCTTCTGAAGAAAATAAACCACGTTATTGTTCTTTTGAAAACCCTCTTTTTATGGAACCATCATCCTACTTTAGTCCAGAAAAGAAACCTTTGTTTTATGAATATCAAGAACTTATATCATCTTAGTTAAGTTGCTTCACTCAAGGAACAATCTCTCTTTCTACATAACCATTTTTGCTTACTCCTACAGCTCAAACACCAAAGGTAGCAAATATGGTTGTAAATAGAAGGGATGCAATAGTTACAGCTAGATATGCACCATTAAACCTGCCACAAGTACTGTATGCTTTCCCACCCAATCATTATATGAGGTATTTGACAAGATTCAATGGAGAAAGAGGAGTTACTATTGAAGAGCATTTAAATTCTTTCTACAACTTTGCAAACAATTTTAATGTGGAGCATGCAAATGTTTGGATGAGACTTTTTGTACAGAGTTTAGATGGTGAAGCAAGAAAATGGTTTAGAAGCCTGCCACCTAATTCAATTGTTGATATTCATGCACTGGATGATACCTTTTTAATACATTGGGGAAATAATAAAGACTACTTATATTACATCACTGAATTTGGTGCTTTGAAAAGAAAACAAGGTGAATCTATATATGATTTTACTAAATGGTTCAATAAAATGTATAGTAAAATTCCAGATGAAATCAAGCCCTCAGAAACATCAGCCAAAATAGGTTGTGCCAATGCCTTTGATGATGAATTTTCTCTGTTATTAAGAGAAAGGAGGTCTGCTACTCCGAGTCTGATGCAGGAAAAAACTATTGAGGTAGAATCCAACATACTAGCAGCAAAAAAGTTAAATTCCAGGGGTGATAGAGACAGGAAAAAACAGAAAGAAGAACTACCTTCTTCTTCTCATACAAAATCTGATTCTAAGATGGATGAAATGGCCAAAATTTTGAAAACATTGACATCTAAGATGGCTAGGTTGAAAATGGAACAAAAACAACCTAGCAGACCTAAAAAGGAAGGTGGATACATAAACCCTAACCAGTTTAGGAGACCTAATAATGTACCTCAAATCTTACCAAGAGAAAGGAGGAATCAAGATGATCAAAAAGTTTTCCCCCCTTTTCAAAATAATGCAGTAGAAGAGGTTGAAGAAGTAGATGATATTTAAGATGACCCTACAGTGCATTTAAATGATTCAGAATCATCTCCTACTCATTTGACACAACATGATTATGAATATGCCTTGATATTAAATCAATTTGAAGAAGGGGATGGTGATGAAATTATCCAGAAAGAACCTAAAAGAAAGAAGTATGATCTTAGGTCCAGATCAAACAAACCTAAGGTGGATATACCTGTTTCAACAAATACGGTTAGTGCTTCAGTTAAATCAGGAGTCTGTAAAGAAAGTTCTGGTATTAAAATTGATCAACAACTAAAGCAACTTGTCAAATTTGGTACTACAGAGTTAAAGGAAACTGAAAAGGTTGTTTCTTCTTTCAGCCTGGAAAATGAAATTAACAAGATTAAAATCCCCATACCTATGATATAATTAATGAAAATAAATCCTTTTAGGAATTTTGTTCTCAAGGCATTGCAACCCCCTGCTCATGTCACCTTTTCAAATACTATCAACCTTGAAGATGAGAATCATGCTATAACCATTGGACCTCATATTGAAGACATGAAAAATGATTCTCCTCCTTTCTACATATCTCTGAACATTCATGACAAAATATTACATAACTATTTAATGGATTCAGGGGCTTCACACAATGTCATGCAAAAAGTGGTAATGGATGAATTAGGTTTAGACATCACTAAACCCTACTTATACCTATATTCATTTGACTCCAAAACATTTAAATGTCTGGGAGTCATTAAAGACATGGTTGTTACTTTATCTCAGTTACCTATGAAAAGTGTGGTATTAGATGTTATTGTGGCTGACATACCTCCAAAATTTGGGATGCTTCTGTCAAGGTCATGGGATTAAAAAGTAGGAGGCACATTACAAATGGATCTCAGTTATTCTACCATATCTGTGTTTGGTGCAGAACATCGGAGATTGTACAGGGAAGTAAGGTTGGCTTACTTGGTAAGTGATCATGAAAACCCTAGTAATAATCCCATATATGTTGTAGAATATGAACTTGGTTCTTCTATTTTTCACATTGGTGATCAGATGGCTGAAACATCAGTTAGGAAAGTAACACCTACAGTTGAAGAATGTGCAGAAATGTTTTTTTGGAAAATGTATTTTGATGGGGCTTTCTCAAAAGAAGGTTCTGGGGTTGGGATTGTTTTCATTTCCCCTACCAAAGAAGTCATTATTATGTCATATAAACTAGAATTTGATACAACCAAAAACATCAGTGAATATGAAGCTCTGTTGTTAGGATTGAAAGCTGCTAAAGATATGGGTATAGATAAACTTTTTGTTTTTTGAGATTCAGAACTTATTATCTATCAAATAAAAATTTGTTATCATACCAAATAATAGAGGCTAAAGAAATATAGGAATGAGGTGTGCGATTATATGGATATTTTCTTCTTGGAATTCAACATCACTTTTGTGCACAGGAATTTGAATCAGTAGGATGACTCTTTAGCACTTGCAGCCAGTAAATTCAAGACTCCAATTTTTCCTAACTTAAAATTTGAGATCGAGGTTAGACATAGACCCTCAATACCAGATAACATAAAAAAATGGCAAGTTTTTAAATATGACTAGGAGATTCAAAGATTCTTAAAAACCATTGATGAGTTTTCCAATATTTCAATAGATTAGGATAATGAAAATGATGATATGGAGGTACATGCTGCAAATGTTCTTCAAGACAGTGTTGCTGGGCACAAAATCATTGAATTGAAAACAAATCATCTGTCTAAAGGTTTGGTTCCACTTGAGATATTATTTGACCACAACGATGTTTCCAGAAAAGTTGTTATTCAGATAGAAGAGACTGATGTGATAGAATGTGATATCAGTTCAGATCTAATACTCAGAGTGGGTAGCTAATTTATTACCTTTCAGGAAAAATAGTGGAGAGATAAGGTTTTGTGTGGAATTTAGGAATTTGAATAGGTGTTCTTTAAAAGACAATTATCCATTACCAAAAGTGGATCATATTTTACAAAGAGTAGTATGGGAAAAAATGATTTCTATGCTTGATGGATATTCAGGGTATAATCAGATATCAGTAATTGAAGAAGATAAGAAGAAAACAACTTTTACCACTCCCTGGGGCACTTTCATGTATAAAAAGATGCCTTTTGGATTGATGAAAGCAGGAGCAACCTTTTAGAGGGCTATGGATATTGCATTTATTGGTGAGAAAGATAGGTTTACGATTATTTATCTTGATGACATCACTGTATTTTCAACTTCTGATGAAGAACACTTGCAACATTTGAAGCAGACATTCGAAAAATGTAGGAGGTATGGTATATCATTAAACCCTAAAAAATCTCATTTTTCCATGGAGGAAGGAAAACTTTTAGGACATATTGTTTCACCGGAAGGAATAAAGATAGATCCTGAAAGAGTAAAAGCTATTCAGAAAATAGACATTCCAAGAAACAAGAAGTCTATCCAATCCTTCATAGGTAAAATTAATTTTTTAAGGAGATTTATACCAAATTTTGCAGAGATCATCAAGTACATTACTGATATGTTGAAAAAGGATGAAAACATCAAGTGGATACTAGAATCTAAAGAATCATTTGAGAATATTAGGCAGGCTCTTATTCAGGACCCTGTTCTCATCAGCCCTAATTACTCTAAGGAATTCATGATTTTTTCATTTGCTTCTGAAGACACTATAGTTGATGTTCTTTTAGAAAGAAATGATCAGGGGTAGGAGAAACCTATCTCTTTTTTTAGCAAAACTCTCAAAGACTCTGAATTGAAATATGCTATTATGGAGAAACATTCATATAATCTGGTGAAGGGTTTAAAATCTTTCAAGGTATATGTTATACAATCTAAGATTACTGCATATGTTCCAAATAGTGTAGTTAAAGAAATTTTGGTTCGACCTGATTGTGAAGGGAAGAGAGGAAAATGGATAATGAAAATTCTGGAATACAACATGACTATAAAGCCCACTCAGTTAATAAAAGGATAAGGTCTTACCAAATTAATGATAGATTCAAATTGCAAAGCAATTGGGTTGTATCATTTCTCAAGCAAATCACATAATTCTTCATTTCAGATTGAGGAAACTGGTTCACAGGTAAAAAAAAAAATACTCTTCTTCACCATGGTACAAATATATTGTATTTTTTCTACTAAATCTTCAGTCTCCTCCTGAATTGGATAAATCAAAGTTCAGATCACATAAATTGAAATCAGTGAAATATTGCATTATTGATCAAATTTTGTTCTGGAAAGATCCTAATGGGATTTTGTTGAGGTGTGTTAATGAATAAGAGGCAAAACAATTTTTTTGTGATTTACATCATGGTGTTTGTGGAGGTCATCATCATTGGAAGGTTACTTCTTTCAATATTCTAAGAGCAGGATATTATTGGCCAGTACTATTTCCAGACATATTTTCTTCAGGTCAGGGCATGTGAACCATGTCAAAAGTTTGCAGGAAAGCTGAAACTTATGTCTCTGCCTTTAAAACCCATTATTTCTCATGGACCATTTCAACAGTGGGGCTTAGAATTCATTCAAGAAATCAATACTTCATATTCTAGAAAACATAAGTGGATACTTAAAACCATATATTACTTTACTAAGTGGATTGAATCAATTCCAACTTGGAATGCAATAGACAAGGTAATCATGGAATTTCTTCAAGGGCATATTTTTTCTAGATTTGGTTGTCCTAAGAAGCTAGTTACTGACAATGCTTAAGATTTCAATTCAAACTCCATGATTGATTTTTGCAATAAGTATAATATCAAATTGGTCCACTACACTCCTTACTATCCCCAAGGAAATGGGTTAGCAAAATCATCCAATAAAAGCATCATAAGGATTATAAAAAAACTACTTGTAGAAAAAAAAGGTCATGGGATTCCAAGTTAAAATTTTCCCTATAGGATGATTGGATCAGCAATAAGAAATCTATTGGAACTTCCTCGTTCCAAATAGTGTATGGAACATAGGCTATTTTCCCAACTCAATTGGGTTTACTTATTCTTAAATTTCTACAGGAAGAGCTAGAAGAACCTAATGATATTCAAAGGAGATTTTTTCAGATGATAGAGGTTCAACAGGCTAGAGAAAAGATGGATCATAAAGTTGTTGTTCATCAAAGAAAATTCAAATCCATGTTTGATAAGGGAACCAAGAAAGATATTTTCAAAGAGGGATATCTTGTATTGAGATGGGATGCTAGAAGAGAGGACAAATCTAAACATGGTAAGTTTGATAACTTATGGTATGGTCCTTTCAAAATAGTTGAGGTCATGAATAACAATACTTTTCTCTTACATAATTTGGATGACACTGATATTTTTGGAGGCCTAGTAGATGGGAGATTCCCGAGGCATTACTTTCTTTAAGATTTATCAGAAAGTTTTAGTCTGTATAGTAGGTTTTCTTTTGAACTCAAATAAAGACTCCATATACCCAATGAAATTGTTTCATTACAATTTGTGTTTTAAATAAAGGGTAACAGAACAAGGAAATAAGAGAATCAGAAACATATAGAGGCATTGGTCTATAGATCTTAAAGTTTCCTCATGAAACTTTACCCCCAGAAGGATCCAGCGTTAGTCTCTAACTTTGTTTTTGTTTAAGTGAGATCCCTAATCCTTGACCCTATCTGCTTATGCTTTGTTGCCTAAACTTGATTTTTACCTCTTGGTTTAAATGGTCATTTTTTCCATTTTTATTGCACTTTTAAATGATTTTTGAAGTTTTTAAAGGTTTTGAATTTGATATGATAAAT
>CBVK0101368662.1:0-17442 GCA_900067695.1 Picea abies | reverse complement strand
TCAAATAAAGTCTAATGATTCACTCTGCCCCTTTTACGGGAAAAGGTGATGGCTTTTCCTCTAGAGGAAGAAGCCCTGGGGGCTAGCACTGGACTCTGACGTCCTGCAGAGGAAGCAAGAGCTAGACTCTAGTGTCCTCTCCTGGTGCTACTGCCAAGTACACTCCCTCAGTCGGAATCCGTGAAGATGGTGGTTGACTCTGCCCATACCTGCAAATGTGCCCTTGCTTGAGGGAAATCAATCCCAACTTCACAATGAACAGGTTATGGTGCTCAAAATATCGCTCCTCCTCGTCTTTGGTTGAAGACAAACTTGCCTCTTTCTCCTTTGCTCTCCAAGCCCCACACTTCACTTGCAAAATGAGAGAAAAAAAAAGGGTCAAAACCAGCTTTATTTCTGGCCTGTCCACAAGACATTTTGGATAGTAGCGCGATAATACGATATTATCGGCAGTGGTAAATAGCGCGATATTTTCGGCGATAATATTGCCACGACCCATTTTGGAACATCGCGATAATATCTAGATGTTATCCAAATCTCAACATAACTTGATCAGGATCTGCACATAGGGCGATCCCTTTGACACCAACAAATCCATATCATTCCAGTAACAACAAAAAACATAAAAAAACAGATCTAAAAAAAAATATCCATGATGGTTTTTTCTGTTTAGCATAACAACAAGAACCAGTGATCTCAACAGCCCATCTCTTTCGGGTAACAATAAATATCTCGCAATATGAACTTTGATAGCATATTTGAACTCTGTCGATTCTCCTCAGTTTTCATATCTGAACTCTGTCCCTTTGCTTTTTTTACCATCAAACTTAATCCACGTGGGCAATCAAATCTTCACACAAGGAGACTATAGTTTTTAGAGAAGCAGTAGCAAATGAAATTATCCTTACCATCGCATCAACAATATTTGCATTGAATAAATCTCAACTCTTTGATAAAGAAATTCGTGTTGTCTTTGAATATGGCTGCCACAAGCAGTTTCGTCATAATTTGAAGCAACACCTTCAGCAGAGTCACCACACTACTAATAAGGTAACCATAGCAACTGAATATCTCAATTGAAATTATAGGATCTTGGAACAGATTCTTATATAACATTTCCAGCCCTTGAATTCTTCCACTAAATGTAGTCAAATTTAATGTACCGACAGTAAATATCTTTCTCTTTGGAAGAAAATCGTTCAAGAAATTTATTGCGAAACAGTACAAAAATTTTGGATCCAGAATTCAAACTTGATCGGCTCAATTATGCCTCGACTTCACGCCAGTGCTCAAGCAGATTACCTTTCAGTGTGTGCTATTGCTTTCCAACGTCAACCTCAATCATCTTCTTATTACATTTACTCATTTTTCTCCATCTCTCATTACCTCAATCATCTTCTTATTACATTTACTCATTTTTCTCCATCTCTCATTCTTTCTCAGACTTCTAGAATTTAGTCTACATTATTACACTTTTCTTCATTAATCATTACAAATAGGAATGTTCCCTTTTTCATGAGAAATCTTCATTAAATTGGTTCATTTTTTCTTCTAGGTTATGTATCTTCTTCACTATTTGTTTTTTTCTTCGGTTTTTCACCATTTTTTATCTTCTTCCTTTTATACCTAAAAATATAAGCATTGTTGAAGTCCATATAAAAAAGTAACCATCCACTAAAATACATGAGTTGTCAGTTGCTATAACCATCAGTTTACTAGGAAACCATTTTTCATACATGGTTCATCAACCATTCTTCCATAACATATATGCATACATTTACCTCTATTCCCTCTACATCATCACCGTCATCATCCTCACCTTGAGTTTTTGACATACCCGTAGCCATGTTCTCGAAGCTCTTACATCACTACCACATGTCTAATAGGTTTCCAAAGACGGTGTAGGAAGTACCACTCAGTGAATTGTAACCACATTGGGGGAATCTTCCTTCAAAGAGGAAAGTATAATTGTCCTCATTTTTACAATCAGCCTCACTAAAAATACCACTATATTGAGCTAGATCATTGGTTGGAGGGAATAAGTTGATCTTCAATTCAAGATCAAACAAGGATGCCAATTTAAACTCCCTCGCATCTTTTGATTATTGAACTTGCTTTGAAGGGCTCTCATTAGCGGGTTTGTTTAATGCAAAAATCTAGTTCATGGATGTGGCCTAAGGAAGGGCCTTACATTCTCGTAAGGAGATCGAGTTCAAATCTTTACACTCATCTATCTCGCATTACTTACTTTCCCCTTAGTATTAAACACTAATATTTATCTCATATCTCCATTATTCACTTGTTTGCATGTATAGGTTAGGCTAGTTTCAATTCAGATCTACATTTTATGTGACATAACCATCGACCCGGGTACCTCTAAATTCACGTTCTTGGGAAAATTCCAAATTTATGCTATCATTTTTAATTAATCCAGAGGAATGCATGCCAAATTAATCATGGGAAAATGCCCAATGCATCTTAAAACAACAAGCCTATTATAATCTCAACATAGAGACAAATAATACACAACATAATATAAATTACATATAAAACACAAAGAGCACTTATATTTTAAATAAACATTCACCAATTGGTTGCAGACATCAGAAGTTCAACCCAACCTTAAGCTTTGTTGCACATAAACTCTCTACAACTAGACACCCCCGAGTCGAGGCTATGAATCCACAAGGACAGGTCCTAGGCCAACACCAGACATGAAACAAGTTCTCATGGTTTCCTCAACCACATAACAATCCTAATTTACCAACTATCTTTCCTCCTTAGCCTGCACAACCCAAAGAAATGAACCCCCTTCACTGCAATGCAGTCCCTCAGGTTGTTCCACTTCTTTTCCAGGAATCTAGTGCTACTGTCCAGGAAATATCAATGTTGGAAACTCTAAGGATCCTCATATGTATACAGTTCTTTCACAATTTCCATCATTCTCATGCACACGAGCATCCATTTTTTGCCAGAATAATCAACAGTTACATACAACCAACAAGCAATGGCTCTTTTCCTCCTGTAATTCATTTCCCCTACCTAGACCAAGACCAAGATGAGCAAGAATGAATTGTGAATGAATTGATCCCTAAACAACCAAAAACATGGTTTATATAATTACACGCAATAATGTACCATGTGGCTTCCCCAATAAGCTCAAGTAACCACTTTTCCCTACTAAATTCAATATGGGTGAATAAAATATAATAAAAAGACTTAGCCCCTTTAGCTCCCTCTCTCGTGGAATCATAGCCCCATATCTATGTCCTTTTCCATCTTGCAGCCAACAATATATTTTATTATTAAAAATATTCAAAGTATTACATTTCTTAAGCTCTCCGACCTTTTCAACTTTATAGGCACTTCGGCGTTTCGTCAAATAAACAAAAATACATCATTAATCTGGGGACTCAAAACCAGGGTATTACACTTTAAATGGTTGATTTTTGTGGAAATGTAACTCAAGTAGAGTTTTTGTCTCTTGACAAGTGATCTAGGTTGTTTTGTAGTTGCAATTTTAATGTAGAAAGATGAAAAACGGGCATCTTAAGGGGTATGTTTAATGCACATATCCAGTTCATGGGTGTGGCCTAAGGAAGGGCCTTACATTCTCATAAGGAGATCTATTTTAGATATTTACACTCATCTATCTCTCATTACTTACTTTTCCCTTAGTATTAAACATTGATATTTATCTCAGATCGCCATTATTCACTTGTTTACATATATAGGTTAGGGTAGTTTCAATTCAGTTGTGCACTTTAAACGATTGATTTTTGTGGGAATATAACTCAAGTAGATTTATTGCCTCTTTGCAAGTGATCTGAGTTCAAATCCTAACATTTCCTTACCATTTTTCATTTACATTTTCAACTTTTTAGCATTTTCCATTTCTATTGTCGTAAATTTTAATTTGCACTAGGTTAGTCTAGTTTCAATTCAAATATACACTTTTAATGACATACTTTTGTGGGAATTTAGCTAAGTAGAGCACTTGCCTTTTGGCAAGTGATCTGGGCTCAAATCCTAGCATTTCCTTACCATTTTTCATTTATGTTTTTCATTTTTTACCATTTTCCATTTTGTCCATAAGTTTTTATTTACAAATAGTTGATGCTATGTCTGATGATAAACTTGGCACGAAACCCAATGCTAAATACAAAAAAAGTTTAAGTTGCCTTCTACGTCGAGAAAATGCTCCAAATTGAAGAAAAAAATGCACTACAATGTGGTGTTAAACTCTACACTATGACCTATTTTGTTGTAGTGTTGACTAAATACCTTTGCTTTGTCCTTTGTTTTGAGTGTTAGGGATGCCTTTACCATTATTTTATTGTCATTGATTTCCAAACCCAAACTCTTTCTTACCCTTCTAATAATTGTTTTCTTAATCTTAACAGCATAATGGTAAGCAGATCCTAGTGAAGAGAAGACCATAAACTTCAATTGTTTGGAACTAACTATGTAAGTTGTTGTAGTATTTGAGAATCAAGTGCCACTAAGAGTCCTTAATATCCATCTTTGCATGCAAGGTATGGAAGATGATAGTGTACTTTGACATGTCCTAGACTTTACTTGGTGCAAGGTCACCCTTCTTATATATTAGTCTCCATAGATTCTAATGGATAACACTCCTCTTTAAAGGAATCAACAAAATCCTTCCAAGTATGTTTTATCACATGCATTTTAGAATCGTATCCGACATGTTGCACACAATAAGTACCCCACCAATATCTGACATGGGAAGGGACTTCAGGAATGTGAAGGTAATCATCTCACTATTGGAAAAGTTATGAACAAAAACAAATCCTCGAAAGATTTTACATATATCTTACCTTTGAACAAAGGGATATTGAAATTACTTTTATGAGTGTCGTTCCTTTGAAATTGTTGCTTGTCAAAGATCCTTTGGTTATTGTTAGGAGTCATCAAATAATTTTAGGTGAAATGATCCATCTTGTTTCTTTGTCGCTTGAGGGATTCTTGGCTCTGCAACAATTTGATAAGATATCATGCTCTATTGTCATTCTTTAGTTCATCAGCCATGTGAGACTACTTAAGTCGATATGAAGATCTTCACCAAGCTCGATTAGCTTGAGACCCACTTTCTTGTACCCTCACCTCAAGGGGGACATGCACAAAAAAATAATAGAACTCAAATTATTCTGATACCACTGATTTAGATTATATTGAGCATAAAATAAAATATATCATTGTCATATAAATAACACATAGTTATAGTGAAAACCAAATTATATCATTGAAAAAATGATGAAAAATATTGTACAAATATAAAGAATAAAATGATGAAACTATTTCTCAAAAAAAAAAATGATGAAACTATTTCTAAGAATAGATGTGTTTGCAATGCTAATAATTTGCAAAACACCCATAACAAGAAGCTAAAATTACATCTTATAACATAATAATAAAATAAACATTTTTTTTTAAGTGTAATAATGATTTAGAAAAACCTAAAGATGCAAAAATCCTAACTCTATTATATGAAATTAGGGATGAGTGCACATGTTAACTAAATGACACTAAGTTGTCCAAAAAGAAAATGGAAATCCTAAAAAAAGACATTTAAAAACCCTAAAACACAAATCAAATATTAAAAACCTAAACCATTTCTAAATGACCGACCCTAAGCAACCATGTAAATCAACTTTAATATTCATTTTCTTTCAACCTCTTTGCTCTTATGCACTTTGAATTTATGCACTGTGGGGACTAAATATCATGAACATCCATTATCTTTTAATATTTTTTCTATTTCCATCGCTTTCATATCAACGTATTTGATAAGTGAAGTGCCTCGCTGTGTGGGTTTTCTTTTGACTTTTGATACTTACATTTCATATTTTATTTCCTCAATTCCATATTCTGTCGCTTTCAAGATCAACTTATTTGATAAGTTAAATGCCACGCTATATGTTTTTCTTTTGATGGTTACATTTTATATTTTATTTTGAACTGTTATGTTTGATAAAGTATTTTATATTTTATTTTGATGTTATGTTGGATAATAAAAAAATCACCGACAAGAGATTTTATATATTAATTTGATGTGTAATTTAATAGTAATGATGACTTTAAAATTAGATTATTATTATTATTACATTACACTATCTATTAATTGAAATGATATATAATGTTCTTTAAAATAGTTTTAGTTTAATTATTTTATCTTTTAAATTTATATATGACTAAAATCAATTAATTTATAATAAAATTAATAAATATATAATTATATAAAATTTAAAAATAAAATAATTAAATTATTCCATACATTAATACTATATTTCAAATCTAATTTATACAATTTAAATTAAAACCAATAACTTTAATTCGTCACATTAATATTAAAGAGATAAAGAACTTTATATCATGATAATAAAATTGATGTTAGAAGAAAAATAAATGGAATGCAACTCATTCACCAAACCAAACAATGGGGCTTCATAATAAACTTACGTGGCATTCATTAATAAATTTAGAGTGTGGCCAAGTTGAGTCCACATTGGGTATTCCTTTAAGTGTGGATTGAAATGGTATAGGATTATACATGTAATTTGTTGTATCTATAGGAATGAAGTGTATTTACATTTTAGGTAGATGTATTTTTTTTTCTTTGAAATATTTTTTGGAAAAATTCATCAAGTATTTCTCTTCATTTTCAATAGCTTGCTCATTTAAGAGTTCAACATGTCACTTGTGGGAATTGACCTGAGTGGGGGAAAACACCCCTCATCACAAAACACAAATACTAAACCCAATTGACAATTTTTAGGTAGATGTGTTATTTCTGCAATATAAAATTTAAACAAGTGTAGATTTATCTTAATTTTGAACTTTCAAGAGTTATAGATTTGTGTTTTGATTTGTTTTTGGTACATAATCGAGAGAAGAAGTGTATCTGAATGATAGTGTTGTTAGTGATTAGTCATTAAGTAATTGACTATAAAATATATTAAAATAAAAAGGGAGACACGTCAAATGTAACGTCCCTATTTTGTGCACCTATATAAAGAAAGTTGTTATATGTAAAACATATCATATTTGACAATGAAATAATGATTTTTCTTATTATTCAGCTTCTATGACATTCCATTCTATACCAATTTTTTATCCCTCTCAGTGCTTAATTGATCCTGGACTAAGACGAATTTGTATTGAGATTATCTTTGTGGGTTGATCTCACAACATGTGAGATTAGCGAGAATGAATTTATGTCCCCAAGAACCATAACAATTTGAATCAAACCCAAAGGTTTGCAAAAGCTAAAATGGCACTATTAAAAGTGCTAGAAGTAATGCATGGATGGGAATGTGATCAAGTGCCACTACATGTATGTGGGCCAAAAGAACCAAATGTACATCTTCAACCAAGCCCCTTACAAATTGTTAACAAATTTTATGAGAATTTGAAATGACAGAATGTGAAGAGAATGCATAGACACATTGCATCGTGACAACAACTATTGTCCATAATGAATACATCTCTAACTACCATCACATCCATGTGAATTCGACTCAATGGGTCAATTTGATGTAATTCATCAATTATTTGGGTCAAGTGAGCAAACACATAGCCAAAGAACCCCCCAAGGGTTGGTATATCATATATATCAATTGACAGAGAGCACGAGACTCCATTGAGGGAGAGTTTGAAGAATAAGAGGCTCTCCATAAGTTTGGCAAAGAAGAGCAACTTGTGAGGGATAATTAGGAGCAAGTAGAGTGGGTTGAGAAAATGTGGCCAAACATTCAACACCTTTGGATCTAGAAAAAATCTACAATGTTACTAATTTGTGAAGGAATGCAAAAAGTGGACAAGGGTTGTATGTAATGGTCACTCATACTAAAGTTGGCATGTATTTTTTTGTGAAAACCCTCACCAACAAAATTATTACCTTAGAGGTGGAAAGCTTGTACACCATTAATAACATCAAGACTAAGATCCAGGGCAAGGAAGAGATGCACAAAGTAAGGATTCATTCTAATTTGTGAAGGAATGCAAAAAGTGGACAAGGGTTGTATGTAATGGTCACTCGTACTAAAGTTGGCATGTATTTTTTTGTGAAAACCCTCACCAACAAAATTATTACCTTAGAGGTGGAAAGCTTGTACACCATTAATAACATCAAGACTAAGATCCAGGGAAAGGAAGAGATGCACGAAGTAAGGATTCATTCCAACCATTGAAGAATGATCTTTGTAATGAAGCAATTGAAAAACGATTATACTCTACTTGATTTTAGCATTCAAAAGGAGTCGACCTTGTCCCTAGTGTTGTGATCTTTATGGAGGAACTTAGAGCATAGGAATGATGGACTCCTCCTCAAAGACTTCAAAAATTTCTCTCTCTATAGGTGCTTACAAGGGTAAATCTTTGAATCATTTCTCTTTCAAAAACACGATCTAAAAGAAATCATCTTCCCATTTGAAATATAAGACTCCTCAATTAAAATCCTTGATTTTGGAGAAAGCAATAGGCACCCTAACAATATAGTTTCAATGCTCAAAGATTAGAAAGTACATCAATAACTACCTTTGATTTGTCAATTCATTAGGTTTCAACCATCCTTTGCAACTCTCATGTGATGGATTGACTCCAATTGAACCATATCATAAGAAGTAAGTTTTTGCTCCAAAGGTTTCTTTATCGTCTCTTTTAACAATCCGTGGAACTATAGAAAGGTTGTGTAAGAAGGAGCATGGTTTTGATGTAGAAATGACCTATTCTTGAAACTCCAGTTCTTCGGATCTTTCAAACCATCTCCAATAACCATCTCAACGACCCCAGTTTCGTGAGATTGTTGAATTTCATCATTGACTTGTGGGATAATAGGATATTAGATACAACTGAAAAAAAATTCAACAAATTTATTAAGATTGACCTAACACGTATGAGTAAGATAATTTTTACATGTACCAAACTTTGTGTAGAGCTTGACCGGAGTAAAGCTCTACATAATAAGGTTATTATACAACATGATGATTCTCAATGGACGCAACCATTGCATTATGAGAATATGACTTACGTATTTATACTTTGTCTAAACACAATGCATATGAAGGAAGCTTTCCCAAAGATAATCGTTTCTATAGTGAAAAAATGGAAAAGTAGCAAACCCAATGGATTGCAAAATCGAGTGATGTTCCCAAGGAAAAGAATATAGAAACATTCGAGTTTGAAGCTCCAATAAAAAAAACTGTTCATGCCTTTTGAGGGGTGGGTTACTTGAAGGGATATAGACTTGACTATGATGTCCCCTTCAATGTCTTTCCTAGGGAGGAAAACAAGACATGAATCAGAGAATTTGGATTAGGAAAGAGAACCAACCCTTTCCTTAACCCAAGCAATGCAATGCACTTAATGTTGTTCATCGCCACCAATATCCAATGGCATGGCCTAAGTGTCAACTAAAATGTCCCCTTTACTGATGAAATATCCCTCTTCCTCAACAATTTTTTCAACTCCTTTTTTGCTAGAATTTCGAAACTCCAATTCCACCATGCCAAAATTACATCTCACCTCAATAGATATGTGATCTAAGGCATTTTGGGGGTCGTTGAATTGGCTCATAACATCAAATTGCAATCCATATAATGGATTGTCTAAAAATTAAAGAATTTGTATTTATCAGATTTCAACGAGGGGACAGTTTAATTAACACGCTTAGATAACACCACAACAAATCAATCAACAATATAAATAGAAATACAAAGGAAAAAAGGGAAAAAAATGATAGTTTTATGAGGTGCATGCATATGCACATCTTTATATTGGATTGCACCCTAGGATATAAGCACACAAATGTACACTTTCACCATCCATAAGAATAGGCAATGGATACAAGTGCACATACACACCCTCATTGTCACGAGGCTAGACTTTTCATTTTGCTTAAGTGTTCCATACCACTCAAGAAGCATCGTCATCACGCAGCGCCAGTATGACCCTGCTAGTTGGGCATGACCATCAACCGTTTGTATCACCTAAAATACGCCTAACCAACATGTCCTAACCGAACCCAAGCTAAGCACCTTAAACCATGCAGAATGTTAGAGTGTTCGTTTCACCATAGGTGGCGTTGTGTCATCACAACCCAACCATAGGCTACCTATTGTTACCTCCCCTGAGCCAAGCATACTTGAACAATCAATTGCCCAATGTGAGACCATGATCTCCTCCATCTAATTCAATATGTGATAGTCAATGAAGATCATGTATCTCCTTCCTCAAGCAAATACATATCTTCAATGCACTTATCAACATTGTTGCCTTGCCATAGATAACCAATACAATCTATCACATTGCCAAGTCAGGTCCTCCTCCGTCGAAGCTCGCTATTCATCACCTCATCGATCATTCATCCTACTTGATAAGACATCCCTGGTTCTCCTAGCCTACGCGCTATTACACCGTCATAATTGTCTCACAACTAACCATGCATCACTCACCAAGACTATCGAAGCACATGGACGCACGGTTCAACTTGCTAAGTATGCCTAGGGTGCACTCCATCATGACATTTCCAATCACACCTTAAGTTGGGTGATCTGTACATTGTTGTGGATATTCCACTAGAAAAGTTCGTCACAACAAATCTTATAATATTCTGAAATCTTTTAGTATGAGGTTTATTACCTTAGATCTCAAATTTATTATTATTGGCTTAATGCTCAAATTTATGGGAAATAACTAAAAATAGAAATGAAAGAATAAGCAAATGAACACAAGATGTGACTTGGGAAACCCAATACAAGAGAAAACCCAGCTAGAAGGTGAGGCATATGCTCTGCACTATTTTTCTCAATTAGGAAATGCAAGCACAAAGAAATAAGCACTCACTATGGAGTTATCATGGACATTGTGGCCTAAATGGTTGCTACAAAATATTTTACCTCCTTTGTTATGCTCTAATATCTCACTCCTACATCGTTTGCTCAACTATGGAACAATAACAATACCAAAAGAATGCAATCTCTTATCTTCCTAACAATGTAGTATTTAGCATACCTTGATAGCCGTATAGGGTTAGGGTTAGGGATTTTGCATGCCTCAACCCTCAATTAGTGTTAGAGTTTTGGACCCTCTAGAATATTCTTGAAAGTCCACATGTGTGAGTAATTGACATGCCATCCACTCGGTACCATGGTGGTTAATAGGGTAGGTCAACTTGCAAGAGGCATAACTTCCGCATATAAAATCCAATTGATGTGATTTTTGCACAGTTGGAAAGCTTTTGGTGTGCAAAACAACATCGAGGGGCTGGGAGTTATTCTCACAAAATTTTGACACCCAAAAGTGTTGTTTGATGCATCAAACTAGCATTGGAAGTTTTCATACCCCAAATCACCAAACTAGGACCTACCCCTAAAATGGGGCCCGCAAGCCAATTCCTCTAATTTTTCAACCCAGAAAGTACCAAGATAGATGATAAATTATATAATGATCCATTCCAAATCATCGAAAGCTTGCATTCTCCCCCACTTGAATTTTTGACATCATCATCAAAACAACACCATCGATGCCTCCGATGAAAGGAGTGTTGGTAGGGAAGAAACACGTCCACAATTTCCACATTCGAACATGGTTCTCATACCATTTGTCATGGGGCTACACTTGGCATTTTGCTTGAGTGTCCCATATTACCACTTAAGAAGCCTAGTAGTCGCACGACACTGGTGTGATTGTGCTAGTTGGGCATGACCATCAACCACTTGTATCACCCAAAATACCCCTAACCGACATGTCATGATCGAACCCAAGCCAAGCACCTTCAACCGTATGAAATGTCAGAGTGTTCATTTCACCATAGGCGACGTTGCATCATCGCCATCCAACAATAGGCAACCTACCGTCACCTCCATCAAGCCAAGCGTACTTGAACAACCAACTACCCAACATGAAACCATGTTATCATCCATTTAAACCAACATGTGATAATCAATTAAGATCATGTCCCTCCTTCGCCAAGCATTCGCATATTTTCGATGTGCCTATCAACATGATTGTCTTACCATATAACACACACAACCTATCACATGCCAAGTCACGTCCTCCTCCATCAAAGCCCGCCATGTAGCACCTCATCAATCGTCCATCCTACTTGACAAGACTTTCTTGGTCCTTCTAGCCTATATGCAAATACACTATCCTAATCATCACACGAATCACCAAAGCTACCAAAGTACATGGACTCATTGGACAACTTGCCAAGTATGTCCAAAGCATCCTCCCTCGTGCAATTTCCAACGATACCTCCAATCGAATCCTTAGAATCACCATGTAGAAGAGTGAATAATGAATAAAAACACACACATACACACCCTAACCATGAGGAAAAGTGATTAAAGTGGAGACGTTAACATGTGGGGTTGTGCAAACCATGAGGAAAAGTGATTAAAGTGGAGACGTTAACATGTGGGGTTGTGCATCGACAAATATGTCAAAGCAACACGGCGAAATATGGTATTGGCCGAGCAAAGATTGTCATTAGATGTGTGACTTGTGAAAACCACCCAACTTTCGGGGAAGTCATTAGATTTGTGACTTGTGAAAACCACCCAACTTTCGGGCTATCAAAATGTGATTATAAATCACGAAATCCAGACATGTCACTTTCGTGTGGACTTTCGCTATCCAAAACGTGAGGACCGTACCCACCTGTCAACACCAGAATGGGTTGTTGCCCTCATCTCGTCAATATCCAAATCAAGATGAGCTGGACAAAACCTCTGCTTATAATGACGTGTCACCATCTTCTCGTCAACTTCTTACCGACCATCTGCAGAGCTTAACAAGCGCGTGGTTTATGGCACCACCGAGCAATCCGCCTCCTCCTCCCGTATCATGGAGAATACTAACGTGCTCACTCCTTAATCCACGCCGCCTTCATCCAATCCATGACATGGAAAATGACTGACTTCAACGGACACTCATTAAATAGTATTATACAGATGGTGTTCTTATCCGTTAGGCGGTTCCACCGCCAGATTTGGCTTCTGACCGTTGGATTTCCCCAGATTTGGCTGCTGACCGTTGGATTTCCCCAGATTCGGTTTTCTTGTCTATAGTAAGTAACACAACGGCCTCTAAATTTATCCATTCCCCCCAAATCCTCTATAACATACCAGAACAGAGCTGAGCTGAGCGAGCTGTTTACAGATTTTGTTATCATGGAGAGCTTGATATTTACTCGCATCGAACCCTGCACCTTAGCGAAGAAGGCCTGTATCGGCGTTTCGATCTCGCGACCTCCGTGTCGCAGATCGATGGTGATAGTGCGATCCGATGCTGCCATCTCCTGTTCTTCGGGTGAGGAAGGCGTGGTGGAGATGATCGCCGGGGCGGAAAGGAAGAAGAAGCCCTGGTGGTCTCCCCTTTTCGACATTATCGGCGAGCCAGAGCCATCCTCTTTCACTGCTTCTTCTTCTTTGTCTTCAATGGCAATTGAAGCTGAAGCTGAAACAAGAAATGTTGCAAACTCTAGCCCTAACCCTAACCCTAACCCTAGCCCTAGGGCGGCGAGAAGGAGCGGGGTAGGATTTACGGCGGAGAAGGCACGGCTGTTGCGAAAGGAGCTTCGGGCAACAGAGAGTTTTCACGACATCATGTACCATTCTGCCATCGCCTCCCGCCTTGCTTTCACTGACGAGTCCTCCTCTTCCTCCGCCTCATGATTTCCTCTTCATTCGCCTCCGCCTGTACATAATGCATCTACACTGTAAATGTTTTATTTTTCAGCCCTTCTCTCGGATGCGGCTTTTGTTGAACGGGTAACCTCGTCTCAAGGTTTGTTATTTGGATCCTTTGGATTGATTGTTTGTCTCAAATCGCCTATACCCTGTGTTGTGGATCTGTAGATGGCATTTTGCATAGCTTGTATTATACAAGGTCAAAATATAGCTAACCGATCCCGACTGGGATCGAGTCTCTGTATTAAAATATGCTTCTTGTTCATTAGGGTAAGGTCTGTATTGCTTGTTGTTGGTCAGGGCAAGATCTGTAATCAGTACATACAGTTTGTTTGGGAAATTGTAAAACTACATTAGCATATTTTTTGTGATTTCGTTGGACTATGTAATGTGATGGTGTGATTTGTTCAAGAAATGTGAATGTTTTCTTCATGTTGCCATTATGTATGAAAATGGAACTTGGAATGCCTCTGATTATTAATGTATCCAAGTACCCTGTATATTTAATGTTAGAGGAATGATTTTTCTCGAAAATTTGTACGCTGTGAAATTTTTATCAGTAGCGTTGTTTTGACTTGTTTTAGTTCAGATTTCAAAGGCATGGCCTCATTAGCTAACAATATGATATATCTCCCATATTAAATATCTGTCAAAAAAACAGATGGCTTAAGCAGAGCACAAAAGCAACTTTTTGATAGTGGCTCTAGCCCTTGATAAATTTAACACCAGTCAACAAGACTGATAAATTTAAGGGGATGAATTAAGATGTAGAAGACACCAGAGTATTCTTATCTCGATGCTCAATGTCCTCTGCTCTGTTGTAGTATGTCCACTGAGCTAACTGTGTAGAGAGGTGGGTGATGCCAGGATCTTCCTAGTCCTCGAACCATTAATCCCCGGTTAGTGGAAATTCTCTACAACTTCTTGTTGATGAGCCCTTCTTAACATCGTTATTTAACACTTAAATCTGCTTATTGGAATCTCTTTCACTGTCTTTCCAAGGAGTTAAAACTTCAAGTTTAGATTCTTGTCTCTAGCATGGACTCCTAGCCATCTACAAATGGCATCTTTTCGCTGGTCTGGCATTATGGCCAGTTTCGTTCTATCACTACTGCAGTTTTGGGATTCAACCTCCTTTGCCTTCTCAAACTAGACTTCAGATCAGAAACAAAATGAATAGTTCCAAAGATTGTTTGATCTTCCCCGGAATAGATGTAAAGTTTAAATCTCTCTTCATGTGGGATTCAACCACCTTTGCCTTCTCATACTAGACTTCAGATCAGAAACAAAATGAATAGTTCCAAAGATTGTTTGATCTTCTTCAGATCAGAAACAAAATGAATAGTTCCAAAGATTGTTTGATCTTCTTCAGATCAGAAACAAAATGAATAGTTCCAAAGATTGTTTGATCTTCTTCAGTTCAGAAACAAAATGAATAGTTCCAAAGATTGTTTGATCTTCCCCGGGATAGGTGTAAAGTTTAAATCTCTCTTCATGCTAAAGAGAGTTTGTAACATGTTGGAGTCAGTAGCTTCCCACAAAACAATCAAAAGCAAAATTACTAATGAAAAACAATAATAAGAATGGTGAAAGGACAAGATATGAGTAGATTTCAATTTTGGAGTTTTATATAGCAAATAAAGGAGATGTCACATATTGGTTGCATTCAAACTTTCCTATGCCAAAGCCTTTGTCCATGCAATTAACGCTATCCAGTCTATGAAATCATGGTACAAAACAAAAACTAGTCTAAATTTTTATGAACATGGTACAAAACAAAAAAACTAGTCTAAAAACTCTTTCCATAACAATGGACTTCAAATTTCCTTTAAAGATTTCATCGAAGTTGTACTTGATCTATCTCCTAGAGGAGGTCCACATTGTTGGCCTTTGAATTGGTAGGCTAACTGTTGTCATTTAATATTCCATGAAAAGTGCATTCTTCCTCACAATCTGTATGGATCTAAGATGATGATCCTGCTTCTACCACCAATTATCTTCCTCGAGTTTTCATTCCTTGTTTCCTAAGGATGCACCTCAAGTTTTCGTTGATGGGACTGAGATTCTTCAAGTGATTATATTGCATTGAGTTCTTGGTTAATACTTTTCAAATCTTCTAGTGTTTAATTTGATTTTGAAGGCTAAATATTGAAATGTACAATGGATGTTGTAATTGGATCATGAGGGATTTATGTTTTTTATTTAGTGGGATTTTGAGTTTTTTAATTGATGGGTACTTTTGGTCAACACGTACAAGTGACACATTTCATTGTGGGACTTGTCCTTACCCTGACTGTGCGAAATGCCCTGCTTATGCAAGGCCATCTACAAGGGGTGACCATGTAAATGAAGGGATTTGAACCTTGCTTTACCAACCAACCACACTTGATTGACCTTTTGAGTATTCTTATTCTAGATAACTATTATGAATTTCGTCTTTATGTTTACTATTTTCCCTACTTTCCTTTTGTAAACTAGTTTATTACAATTTTTTATCGAGTGCTTTATAATGTGTTCATATTCAGCAAAATGATTGTAATTTGAAGGGGATTAACTCAAATCAAGTTTTTTTGTAAACTAGTTTATTACAATTTTTGAGTGAGTGCTTTACAATGTGTTCATATTCAGCCAAATGATTGTAATTGAAAGGGATTAACTCAAATCAAATTTTTGAGTGTGTTCTTGTCATTCATTCTGTAAATTTCACATTTGTGACATACCGAGATGCCTCATTTGTCCATTGAGGCACTCAAATATGAAATTATTTCTTCTATTAACCATGTGTGAGGCTAAATAAGAACTCTAACAACTAATTCATATAATTCGTATGCAAATATAAAGTAATAGTGGAATTAACTTCTTATATAAAGAATTTATTCATTACACATTGCATATAAGAAATCCTTCATTTTATTAAACATCTATAAGGCTAAATTTTAACTTTAACAATATACTTCATAATTCATATGCAAATATAAGTAGTAGTGGATTTAACTTTGCAAATACATAACTCATTCCTTACCCATTGCATTTACGGACATGATGTAAACATAAAGCAATCTACACAGAACCAGTTATGAATACTTATTTGTAATTAAAGGCTAGTTGACCAAACCAGTTGTTCATGATTGATTCATGACTCAATGGTATGATCAGCAATGGATTTCACCCCTAAGTTAGACCATGATACCACCAAGACAAATAAAGTTTCTAACTAGTTCTTATCTCACTTAGGCCAAGCCATTGCTCCCATGACAAAGCTAATTGACTCACTACTAAGCACTCCAGGCCTTATAGGAACACTTGGTTCAAACAATTCATGAGCAGTGATTTGGGTTACAATTTAATGGTGTCTACTCTAGCTGTTGTGAACATTCTAGTGATGGTTTTTCCCTTTAAATCATCCCATTTATTCTCATATCCCTGACAAGTACCCAACTTCCTTAGGTTCTTGCTAGCTTCAAAACCATGAGGTTCTCTTGGTATTTGCGAGGACATTAGCAATAACAATAACAACAATGGAATTCACACACAAATGTCCCCATAGCACAAGAGAGGAAAATACCCATAGCATGGGAGCGTAGTGCTTCTATTAACCATGTGTGAGGCTAAATAAGAACTCTAACAACTAATTCATATAATTCGTAAGCAGGGAGAGGAGGATTTTACATGTAGGAAAACACAAGAGAGGAAAACACATGTAGCATGGGAGAGGAGTGCTCCCTTGTAA
>CBVK0101368660.1:0-14664 GCA_900067695.1 Picea abies | reverse complement strand
AGATATTCATCTTGATCCAAAAAAACACATCCATTATTAAGAAAATAGTTCCCAAAAAGAGTAAGTTACCAGGCATCTCCGACTTACAGCCTAGCAGAGTTTCCTGGAGTGATAACAACCTACTTGACACATAAATTCCCAAATGGATCTTCTAGTTTCTTGCATGATCCTAATTCCCCTCAAGAGCTAGCATAGAAAATCCATGATACAGAGGATAAGTTGAGAGCACATATTTAATTAATACCACCTTGCTAGCTAGATTTAACCAACGAGCCCCCCATCACCACATTCTATTTTGGATGTTTTGAATGGAGTTTTTCTAATATGATGACTTGGGAAACAAGGGGACTATGAGCATCCAAAAATACATAAAAGATGACCATTTGACTACAAAGGGAAATCCCATAATTCTTTCTCTTGAATGCAACATTTGAGGCGTTATGTTCCATCCATAAATATTTCTTTTCCTTTTGTTAATACATCCACCTAAGGCATTCATGAATTGATCTAACACCTTCTTAAGGCAGCCTACTATGACAACTCATGCTCCTCCCATGAGAAACATGTCCTCAACAAATTGAGAATGAATTATTTCTTTGAACCCCCGAATAATGGAGATTCCTTGAAAGTTTCCATTTATCCTTTCTTGTTCCAATCTTCTACTAAGAGAATTTGCAATTAAAAAATAGAGAAGGGGAGAGAGAGGGAATCCTTGCCTCAAGCCTCTTATGTTTTGGAAGAAAGGGGTGGGCCTTCCATTGACTAATGGTGCTATCTAGGGGCATCTAATGCATGCCTTAATCTAATAGATAAAAGGATATGCAAACCCAAACTTTTTTAAAACTAAAAATAAGGAGCGAAGTAATCAATCAAAGGCATTGACCATATCCATCTTAATAGTCATTCATTTTTCTTTATTGCTTATGCTATAATTGATTGTTTCATGCACTAGTAAGATATTGTCTATAGGGGTGGTAGGTGCGGGGGGGATTATTTGTGACCCTGGAGGAAATTTGTTGGGATCTTACGCCTCGGGATTAGGTAACCTTCCTAACAACTTTGTCAATGCTCATGCCCTCTGGAAAGGCTTTCGAATAACAAAATAAATGCAACTTCATAAGCTCGTTATTCTTGGCGATTCCATGTTGGTGATCATTATAAGAATGGTCATTGCAAATAATATTTTTTCAAGCATCTTGTCTCATGTCCTTGCTCTCTTAGAGGAATTTGAATTATTCTCCCCATTCCACATCTTGCGTGAACACAATTCTTGTGCCAATTTCATGGCTAAGACTAGTGCCAACCTTAAGGAAGGTGACACTTTAGTAAACAAGGTAAAGGAGTGGCTCCCCATTCCTTAGTTCGCATGGGAGGCTCATTTAGTATAGGGGCCATTTAGTGACCCGTTTTTATGGAAGGCCACGTGATTGTGCAATTCTCACACTTGAACATATTCAAGACTGTCAGGAGCATTCATTTGAACTTGTGCGACATAGGGTTATTCATTGTTGAGGTTTTAGTTATGGATCCATTCCCTTCTCGAGGCAGAGCGATTTATCGCTCTGCAACGATGGTTCACTGTGGATTCATGGTCATTGGTGGGCAGAGTTCAATTCTTCTTGGAGGTTTGAACTTGATGTTGGTTCTGATTCAGGCTCTAGCCAATACCTCCTTGGTCACCATGTTCGTTTCCTTTGATTTAGGTTATTCACGAATCCACGCCCTTGTTCTTCTGGGTTCTAATTTAGCATATTGATCTATTGGTTCTGGTTTTGTCAGTCCTCGGTGTTGGTTTTCTTGTGGGTGGTGGTCTAATCGCTCTAGTATTTCTTCCCTTGTTCCTATTTAGGTTATTTTTGGGAGTTGGTGTGGTTGGGGGCTATGGACCAAAAGTTATATTTGTCTACTATGTTACATAATGGATCCCTCCTATAGTGAAGTGAAGTGCATTCTACGCCGACATGAGGAAGTGGGGGAGGATAATAGGTTGGCCCTTTAACCAGTTATGACTAAAATGGAGGAATTGGATCAGTTGCTCAGGGTACAGATTCAATGCATAAGCAATTTGGAATTGGAATGTCAACATCTCAGGACTTTGGTGCAACATTCTCAGTCAGATTCCTACCACCATGCTTCAACAATGTCTCATATTGTCAACTCAGAGGATGATCAGGGGGGTCTCGACATAGTTCCAATTGATATCGAAGGAAATCCTTTGCCTCAAGGTGGAGCACAGGAGGTTCCTGATACTGAATCTGTGCATCGGGGGGTCTCGACATAGTTCCAATTGATATCGAAGGAAATCCTTTGCCTCAAGGTGGAGCACAGGAGGTTCCTGATACTGAATCTGTGCATCATTCAATGTTTTTTTTGTTGGGGCAATTTGTTAAGGAAGTTTGTAGCCAGTCTGTTTGGAGGTGTTCTAGGAAGTTATCTTTGTATTTCAATATAATTGTAGTAGAAGTATCTACGGGCTTAGAGCCAATTTTTGCAAATATTTTTTACTCCGTTGTTGCCTTGACACAACCCATTTTATAATAAAAATTTCAGTTCAAGTTAAAAAAAAGAAGATATTGTCTATTATGAGCAGTGGCAAGTGCAGGTGAGGGGTCATTTATGACCCCGAAGAAACAAAAATGATATCTTACACTTGGAGTTTGTGGCACACTACAAACAATCAAGTTAAGGCGATGGCTTTATACATGGGAGTAAAGCTCATCAATTTTGAACTATATAGGGAAGTAATAGTAATTAGCAACTCCAAGCTAATCGTAAAAGGAGCAAGGAAGCAATCTGAACATGGACATCACAACCTTGTTAGAGCCTTTCAGAGAATTGCCAAGGAGAAGAAAATATTTCAAAAGGTGGAACAATTTCACGTCCTTTAGAAGATGAATCAAAAGGTAGACCTCCTCGCCAAAGAAGCCTACAAATTTGGTCAAGGTACTTTAATGCAAAATCAAGTTTTTAGTAATAGTTATCTACCTTAGATTTTATGATGCAAATAAAAATAAAAATAAATTGGGGTATACTTCCCTTTTAATTTATTTAATATTTAACTTTTTCAAATGTCACATCATGGCTATGTGTGACCTCTCCATGGTGATGGAATGCATGGCAACTTGATTAAACATTTACCCAACCTCTTTTGGCTTGTTGCTCATCTATTTATGAACTCTACCCTTTGTTCATAATTAATGAAGGTGGGATATATCTCTCATGCTCCCGAGCTTTAGACACTGTGGCAGCTGAAGTCGATTTCTTTGAAACGATGAAGGTGATAAAGAACATGTGCTCTCATCAATCAATCAATGAATTCGTTGTAGCACTTGGCAAATTGTGAAGTGGTGAGCTTGGTCAGTGAAGTATCTTAGTTACACACTTTGGTATAGGGTCTCCTTTCCACCTCTCTAGTCTTTTCCATGTTATTTTCCCACTCTTCTTTCTAGGACAATGTATGCACTAGCTTGGTCACAGGAACAATGTGGTGAGGACACAAGGAGTCCTGCCATTGCCATGGATGTGAAATTCAGGAACAAAGAGGACAATTTGACTACAAGACTTAGTGTTGGTGTTTCATTAGAGAAATGTGGCCCATTTAGAAGAGAGAATTTGAGAGTAGGAGGAAAAGAGGGATAGAGAAATTATGTTGGTTTTGGAGGCAACAAAAAACCAGGAAAGATAAATTCAAGTTTTGAAGCATGAAAATTTAACTCTCAAGCAATTTGTAGCCTCCCTGATGCACTCACAAGGTAGGGCCCAGACTTTGACAACCAGTTCTATTGGTTCAGTTGCAACTCAAGGTGGCATTATGGCACAACAACATGGATATGGAAAAAGCATGAACACATGAGGTCAATTTCAACTGGATATAGTTCTTAAACTCTCATAGGCCAAGTTTTTATGTTCTTTGAAGTCTCTTATATGCTAGGAACTTATGTCAAGATATATACCAACAAATATTTTAGGTTTTTTACAATTGTACTGAGTGTAGTTAAAGGACAAGGAGATGAACTTCTATGTCAAAATAGAATTCTACAACTATTTTTTGAAACTATATGTACTCGATTGTTGTTCAACTCAGTTGCAACACTTTGTTGATATAAATCTACTCGTTCTTGTTAAAAAAGAGAAAAAAAAAAGATATTTTCTATCATCTAGCGCTTCTACATGAAACCTCCTTGACTCTCTGAAATCAAATTGGGAAGAACCTTTTTCGAATGATTAGCCATAGCTTTTGTTATAAAATTTTGAGGCATTGCACAAAGAGATTGGGTGAAATCTTAACAATGAAGTGGCATTGGATTATTTCATAAATGAGAGCAAAAAACAAAGAGTTTGTGCACCCTCCCACCTTGGATTTCCCCTTACTCTATCTTAACATATGGCACAAGTAATGCTTTGTAAGACTTCAACATGCATGGTAAAAGTAAATAGAAAATCCATCTGGGTTAGGAACCTTATATAGCTCAAGTCCCCATATTACATTTATTACCTCCTCTTCCTCAATCTCCTTGTCTAGTTCTATATTATCCTCTTTAGATATAAGTCGTGGGATCCTTTCCAACATGGATTGAATTGCCTTTGGCTCTTCTTCTTCTTTAGTCATGTACAACCCCTTGAAATTGATAAAATCTTGACGAAGTATGATATTATGTCCCCATTCTCTTTATTTTATTTTATTGTATATTATTATTTCGTTGATGGGCCTTTAATTGCTTGTGAAAGAAGGAGGCGTTTTAATCATGAGTTTTTAACCAAAAGTATCCATAATTAATCTGCCAACGTTCTTCCTCTTCCATGTAAGCCAAATGTAGTTTCCCATAAAGGGGTTTTTTCTCTTGCATTTGATGTAGAGTGACATCTTGATTTTCCAACATGTTTTGAAGGGTATCCAACTACTAAAGAATCTCCTTCCTCTCAACTGTTAAATCTAAATATTTGTGCTACTGAAGAATCTTCTTCCACTCATCACAACATGCCAATATTAACCATTCAACATGTATCGACTCTACCCATGCTCTACCCCTCTCTAGTTTTGAACTTATGACCTCCAAGGAGGAAACACATGTTTTAACCATTAGGCCCACTCAAGTTGCACAAACAATATATATATATATATTATTCAAAGAGCACCAAAGTTGGTGTGAACACTAAATTCCAACACATTGAGGTGCCTCAACCTACCTTATAACTTCTCACGAGGCAAATCCCAAAAGACCAATCTTATCATAGCCACAAAGTAATGGCATTAGACTCTATCATATACTTTTATACATGTATGTATAAGTCATTTAATCTTTCCCATTTTCTTGGCTATAGATTCATATGGACAAACTTGGTATCACTCTCAACCTTTCACCCTTTGACTTCAATCCAACCCTAATCTTCTACTTTAGGTTGGCTTTCCATAGAATTCGAATGTAATTCAAAGCTTCAAAAGGGCCTAAATCCTTTCCTCCTTTACCTCAATCCAACAAGCTATCCTATGTATCCTTCTCTGAGGTTATTAGCAAATCCTTAATTGGGGAGTTGTCTGATGTCTCCCATTTATCCAATGAACTACACTTAATTGGGGAGTTGTCTGATGTCTCCCATTTATCCAATGAACTACAACTTGGAGTCTCTTTACCTTCTCTGTATTGTGATTTCACAAGAGGATCAATCAAAGGCGACACACCTCTACCACTTGCCACCATGTGGGATTTTTAGATTTTTGCTTCCTACTTCCTCCCTCACGTGAGTTTTGGGTGGCTCAAGAAACTTCAAATTTATGATTAGGACATGATGGCACAGAGTGTCTAGAGGAGAAAAAATATGACCTACATTCAATGGGAACTTGCTCATAGAATAAATTATATTTCCATGTGGAATCACCCACTTTTAACCTGTTTTTTTGACATACCTTTTGTGAGGTCCCTTTTCACACATATCCCTGTAAATGTTGTGATATGTCTCTTATAATTTTTAGAAGATAAAAAATAGTATTTCCCCAAATAATTTATAATGGTAACTATGCATTTAGGACCCCATAATTGTAGGTGCAAGTTGGGGAGTTTGACCCACACCGATGTTAAAGACAGGTCAAGGGAAGGGTCCAAAAAGTGAGGTACCAAGCTTTCATGCATAGGCCTACTCAATGTAAGAATCACAGGCCACAGTGAATAATGCATTCCCTATCCTCTACATAATCAAATTCCATGACAAAATAATCACGAGCACAAGTATGAATACAGGCCAAGGAAGGGTTTCTAGGATTGGGACATACATTTTCAAGGAGGGCCCATAGGCTATTGAAATGACATACGAGATCATGTTCCCGATAAAAATCTACATGTTCCACAACTCACTTCCCAAGAGAGACAATGAATATTGAGGTTTTTTCCTCAGTAAAATGACCACTGGATTGAGATCAAGAGGATTCCCTAAGACTTGAAGACATTACAAACTCCTTAAAAGATCAAGGATCTAACAATAATTTTGCTACAATCATTATGACAAAACATCTTCAACAAACAAAACCTACATGACAAACATTGAACCCATCTTTTAACCTAAAAAAAACAACACAACCCTGCTTAGATTTGATTGTTTACCCCTTCCATGGACAAATTGTCAATGCACAACTAAACTTAAACATTAAACTAAACACTGGACTAATAAACATGCGGGTCGAGGGACACCATCCTTCTAAAATAACAAAATAACTCTTTGTGAAACCAATTCTAATGCAGGTTAAAAAAATCTCAAATTCAATAAGAAAGCTCATAATAAGAAAACTTTATCTTATAAAAATTTTGTGCAATTAATCATCCAAAGTGACAATAAACTATTTTATAAACAACACTCCTAAATAACAACACATAAAAAAATAAAAATTTGTTCAAACTTACACCAACCATTATATCTCATTCATTATCGTAACAAACAACATTTACTTGTGATCTTCAAATCTTAACGAAATCATTCTTTACCTACCATCATCTCACATTTTACATATATTAATAATTAAAAACCATTTAAAAATAAATAAATACAAATTTCAAAAATAAATAAATAAAAAGTGAAAATATCTCATCTAAATGATTGTTTAAGGCTTAAACACTAACATAGAAGTGTAAGAGTGATCAATGAAAGATTCTTTGGAATTGCAATCCAATACCCTCTCGGGCAAAGGTTGATAATATGGTGCTTTGTTCAAATCTAGTTTTTACATAAATTTTGGTAGTTTGTCCATCAACAAAGGCCATGTTGGATTTGGTATTTGGGAATGTTTAAGTGTGTTTGGAACACCTTTTCTAGGCCATGGTGGATTTGGTATTTGGGAATGTTTAAGTGTGTTTGGAACACCTTTTATATTCATTAAAAGAAGGAAGATTCTAACAAGTGGACATGGATACAATATGGTCTCTCATTGAATATAATTAAATTGTATGAAGGGAATGTGGTCTCTCATTGAATATAATTGTATGAAGGGAATATGGTCTCTCATTGAATATAATTAAATTGTATGAAGGGAAGGGAAAGAATTTGTAAGAGATTCACACAAGACATTGTATTGTATAAAGTAGTAAATTGTATGAAGGGAAGGGGAGGAATTTGTAAGAAATTTACACAATACATTGTATCCTATACAACAAGAATATGAGGCTGACAAAAACACGTGTTTCTTGTTTTTATTCATTTTCACGATACTAGTTGGATATATTTTTATTAATATAATTACAAAGATAATGGTATATTGAATTTTTATATATTATTGTAAATTACATTTCATAATTAATGTTGAATGTTGTAATTTAAATGTTTATTTATATATATATATATATTTTTTTTCATATCATTTTAATTTAAAATTTGAGAATAATTATTTTGGATAAATGAAATTACTCATAATAATTATTAATATTATAAATTGGGAGAACAATTGGGGTATTTGAGTAATTTTAAATTCACTTTTTCATTAAAACAACAATTTAAAATTATAATTTAGCAAATATTTTATGGTCGGATTTAGTGATAATAACGTATAAGAAAAAATGATGTTTTAAATTTGTAGAATTTTTTCTTTTTTGTTGACTAGGGAAATCAATAACTAGTCGGGCACGTGTGGCACATGGTCGTGTTATCCGACTGCTACCACTATAACCCCAGGCATGCCAATGCGGCCCCTCAGGCGACACACAAGGTAAATCAAGGGTTTCGGTTTGGAACCAGTGACTTCACGTAACAAAGTGCCTTAAGAGTACACTCCATCACTGACTATTCTACACCTTGTGGGCTAAATTAGTAGAAATTGATTCTTCATTATCCTATTTATTATTAAACATACACCCAACACCACATCACAAAAAAAAGGAGGGGGATGCCTAACAATCACACATATTCATCTTGCAACCAATCAACCATTATGTTAGTAGGTGGGCCATTATGTTTGTGGATACCCCATTAACACAAGGATCATAACATGTTGGCACTTATACATTGCCTCAAACTAGATTCACAACTAAAGTGAAATAATACATAAGAGAATAGGGGATTTTAAAACTATTCCAAGATAACAAACACAATTTATTCTATTGTTTATTGCCATGTTTATTATTCTACTATTTACATGTCCCATAAAAGAAGAGAACTAGGGACAAAAGTAAACACACATATTCATCTCGTAAGTAATAACTATTATGTTAGTAGGTGGGCCATTGCCTTTGTGGACACCTCATTATTATAATTATCATAATATGTTGAGACTTATATGGTGTCACAAGCCATATCTCACAACCAAGATGGGTCAACATGGGATAGTACAGAGAGGAAAGGAGATTTTAAAGTCATAAAAACCATCCTAGGATGCCAAACATAACATCTATACTTGTTTATTATTTCACTAATCGTTAACATGTACACATGCACATAACACTTCTCATAAAAAAAGAAGTAAGAAGCAAGCAAGTATGTATATTCATCATACAACCAATTAACCATTATGTCGATAAGATGACTACTTTTATAAACACCCTCATTAACAAAGATATCATGTATATTAACACTTATATGTTCAGGCTAGAGGATCTATTCGGTAGGGAACGATATGCTCTCAGTGGAAAGCAAGTGATGACCTTGGTCTCGTGGGAGAACAGGCGAAAGAATGAGACTTATTCTGTAGGGCTTTGATTTTCTCTGGTGTACAGTTGCAGGACAAACCTGATGAGCTGAAATGGATCAAGGGTGATAGATCGAGCACTCTCACTGCCAGAAATGTCTATAACGCCTTAGCATCAAAACTTCGGCACCAACCCATTGGTGGACGACGAAAAAAATTGTGGACTTGGGACCTTGCACCCAAAATAAAATATTTCACCTGGTTATTTGTGGAAAACAAAATTCTTATATGGGATAATTTACAAAGTAGAGGATGGTCTGGTCCAAGTATTTGCCCTTTATGTTTAAAGAAGCCTAAGACAGTTATACACTTGTTGGTCAATTGCTATTTTACACATCAAGTGTGGTTCGGGATTAAAAAAGCCCTTAGTTTAAAGACTTGTGGGAGGGATCCTCTCCGAACTCTTACTTTGAAAGTTGGTTAAGACAATGTTCCTCGCACCCTACTCTGCCCTCTCTCATTAGTTGGCATGTGTGGCTGGAACATAACAAAGTTTTATTTGAAAATGGAAGACCTTCTATCCACTCAGTTGTAGGCAAGTCACTTGGAGGAGTTGGCAGACACAGGGATTCTCAGAAAGTGCCAGTTTTCAGATTCACTTATTCATTGACCAAAGAGGATTTTATAGTGGGTTGGTTCGACGGAGCAACTCAATTAAATGGACAACTAAGTGGAGCTGGAGGGGTTCTTAGGATCAATGATCATACAGTCTATAAGTGGACATTCAATTGTGGAACATGCACTAATACTAAGGCTGAACTTTTGGGAGTGTGGGCAACTTTAACACTGGCTACATGACTGCATATCTTAGATCTTCAAGTTTTTGGAGATTCCATAATCATCATAGACTGGTTGAACCAAAAAGGGAAGTTGCACGTAATCTCTTTGGACTGCTGGAAGGATAAAATCAAAGACCTCAATAAAGCGTTCATGACAATCAACTTCACTCACATTTACAGAGATTTCAACAAGGAAGCAGGAAGGATAGAATCAAAGACCTCAGTAAAGCGTTCATGACAATCAACTTCACTCACATTTATAGAGATTTCAACAAGGAGGCAAACAATTAACCCAAGAAGGCACTCCAGATGCAAGAAGAAAAGATAGTTTACAACAATGGGAAGAGGGGAATGAGGGCTCCACCGTGTGCTTAAATCTCTATTAATGTTTTTTGTCGACAATTTTAATATTTTTGGATGAGCTTTCTCTTTGTCTATACATAAGAGATAGTGTTGTTTTGGTTTAATGGGGCAGGTTTTATGGACCTATGGGGTCAGTTTCGGGCACTTGGTGTTTTTATCTCCATGTTTTGAATCAACCTACATGTTGGTAGTATTTAAGTTTCTTACTCTCATATATTTCTGGCTTGGAGGGGCGAGGAAAGTGCTTGCTATGATTACTGTTATATTTTGTTACTTTTCTTCTAAAAAGTTTTATATAATATAACAATAAATTTTCAATTGGAAAAAAAATCAAACTAAATTTATAAAATGTGAAAAACCAATCATCTTAAAAAAAAATTTTCATAACTTCATTTGAGGATGAATGGAGTGTATCTCTTGAAATAGTTTATATCCAAAAATTTCAAACATCAAAATTTTCATATTATATACAAAATTGCATTGATCTTCATTATTACATTTAAATAATTATCACTTTATAAAGTGAATCTCAAACTTGAATTTATTAAATATAAAAATAATTTCAAATTACAGACCTCAATATTTATTAAAAATTATATAAATAACCGACGAACTTAAAATAATTAATTAATTTCCTGAAAAATTAAAACGTGAGTGCGTGCAGTGGCATAATACGCCATGAACACCGACTGGGGTTCGCAATTTAACCGGTCAGTTCCTCGTTAATACGGAGTACCGGCTGAGGCGGTCTCCTTGTGCTCTACCTTTTCGGACGGAGTATGCGCAATAAGTCAGTCTGTCTACCCCGCCAGCAATCTTGGTCTCCGATTCTGCATAATATACCGTCATATCCACCTCCACCTTCATTTCCATTTCCATTCCCGATCCTGCTTTCCTCCCCGCTTCCCCTCGCTCTCCGTAAAAGGAAAGTAAGCTGTGGCAAATGTCTGCACTCAATTCTCCCCCATCTCATTAATTATATTTTTGCGCCAATATAGATTAGATTAGAACCCCCCAAGTGCCAAACTTCAAGACCAAAGGAACAAAGGGAAGGCATTGATTAATTATTAATTGAGGCAGTGGGTCGTTTCAGCCAGTGAATTGAATTTTGGGCAGCCATGGTTGTTACTTCCCCGACGGATTAGCCATCATTTCCTGTTTCTTTTTGGCGGGGGGTTTTGGATTGGATTGAATGAGAGCAAATGAAGTTTAGAGGAAAAATTAATTAAAAATTGCTGTGGGGTTTGAGGTGAACAATCCGAACGAATGTATTTGCAGTAGGTGTGGAATCATCAAATACATATATACATATATCCGGATATCATTTCATTTGTTGGGAGTAGCAGAAGAAGGAGAAGAGAAGATAGTTATGGGTGGCAACGGCAACGAAGAGAGGAGGAGGAGGGATGGGGCGTCTGCGGTGTACAAAACGAAGGTGGTGCACGTTATGGGGCGATCCATCCCTATCATTCTTCAGAATGACAATGGGCCTTGCCCTCTTCTAGCAATAAGTAAGCTTTGCCCTAATTGGGTTTTATTTCTTAATATTTTGTTGCTGATGTTTTATCTGTCCTTGCAATTTTGCTTGTGAAGTGTGAGGTTATCTCTATTCTGGAAAAAATCTCCTTTTGATTATTAAATTAAAATTTGGCGTTTGATTGATCCGTGGGGAACCACAAACCCCAACACTGCATTAATGCGGCGTAAACTCACCTTAACAACCATTTTAACAACATAGTGGTACGAAACTACTTTAACATGAGGAGGGAGAGATTTGACCCTTGCACCTCTCCCACTTTTGCATGTAGATAGAGATTTGAACCTTTCACCTTTTCCAGTGTTAAAAGTCCCTTTACTAATACTCTGTAAAGAATTTAAACTGTTTCCTAAAACATACACATTTTTTTCTGTGGTTATCACGCTTAACAATCGTGTATTTTCAGTAGAGTATGGTTTATGGGCTTGTGTTTTTGCATACCTTTATTTTTTGGTAAAACACGTTGAGGATAAGCCCATTTTGAGTTCATGCCAGCTTCAACCCATGTGCCGTGTAAATTTGCTCCCCTTGCATTTTTTTTCGTGGGTTTGACCAGTTATATTTGAGTCAACATATGTTTGTAACTGTTATCTGTCCCTGTTTTATTAACTATTTCCAACATATCATAAGCTATCCTCTCATTTTCTATTTGTGTATCTCAGTGGGCGCTGAGCGTGGGGTTTATTGACAATTTTTTGTGAAGAGAACTTAACTTATGGGTTATATTCTCTAGTGTCTTGTCTTTTTTTTTCTATGTTGCCGATCACCACCAGACTGATGCAAGCTACTTCAGCTATTTCTATGATGTGTACGCATTTCACATTCCATCTTTATGTAGGGCAAAGCAAGGTTGGTGATGTTTGGCAGGTTGCATTTGTTGCCTGTTGGTAGACAATTCCAGGTACATTAGGAAGGAGCTCATGGCATGTAGTCACAGTTGAGGCACTGGTGTATAAATGCATATGCAGTGGAGCTTTATTATGTAGGCTGTGTACCTATAGAATACGAATTACTTCATTGACCAGTTTGCAACTGAATTGTGATTGTGGACAGCTTTCATACTTTGATTATATATTTGATTGCAGGCAATGTTCTTCTTTTACGGAACATCATAAATTTGAGCCCAGATACAACAGAGATCTCTTTGCAAAGGTTGCTTTCACTTGTGGCTGGAAGATTGCTGGATTCGAACAGCAATATTGAGGTAAAGTTCAGTTGTTAAAGACATTTGATCTTTTTTGTAATCCTAGTCGAGATTAGACATGCAAATACATAGATGGTTACTGGAATGTTAATGACAGTATATTCTGGTGGAACAGAACAAAGATGCAGGGTATGTGCAAAACCAGCAGCAGAACATTGCTGATGCTATTGATTTACTTCCCTGCCTTGCAACTGGGATAGATGTTAATGTTCGCTTCAGACAGTATGTTAATTTACCTATTATATTTCATTCGATCTGTTTATTACCTAGTTAATATTTTTAGTGAAAGTTTATAAGTTAGGGGATATAATCATATGACAATGGTGGGCTATTTCTTGTTAGATAACGGGTTGATTTTAAATTTTGATATTTTGGTTATCATTATCATATCAGTTTTTTTGCAGATTTTGATATTGTGGCCCACATTATTGTTTTTTTGCAGTGTACATGATTTTGAGTTTACACGAGAGTGTGCAATATTCGACCTGTTAGACATTGGGCTGGTGCATGGCTGGATTTTTGATCCTCAGGTATGCATCTAATGAGGAAATGGTCAAGTATCGACCGTTGTCTTCTCCTTTCCATATTGCTCTGTCATAAGAGAAGGATCCGGTACTTAAATTTGTTTGATTGGTTCCATTCTATTGTTGCCATGTCAAATAAGTGACTAGTGTCTTGGGGTATTGGATTCAAAGGCAGATGGCTAATTGTCATCGTGGTAGGAACATACTTAGGTTCTTAACTTGGGAGGGATTGCAGTGCTTCCATTTAAGATTTTCCACTCCCCCAAGGCAATGAACTTGAAGTACTAATGTTTTCATATGTAGGTAACAATCAGAAACGAATTGTTTTTGGGTCACTACTGCATCAAATCTCTGTGCCAGGCTTTTCCCTTTCTAGCTCTCCATGCCCAAAGCTTGATATTTTTTAGATTTCTATACATAGATGTCTTTCCACTATATTATATGGTTATGAACATTGAACTTTGTAACTACAGTCTAAGCTATTATTAAGTTGAATTTTTGTTTCCCTTTCTAAAACTTAGTAAACTTATAGCAATGCATTAAAGAACTGTTGAAATTTATGCATAAAAAGGAAATTCTGAAATATGACATTTTATGAAATTCTTGCATATGTTTTGGACTTTGCTGTTTTGAGTAGCTCAGTTCATTTGCCAAGAGCAATTGAAGAGAAAAAAGGGAGAATGAAAGACAATAGGGCAATACTTGACAAAGAGGCACATGCAAGACTCCTTTATTTGTGAAACTATCTAATTATTCTTTACATTTTTTCAATGTTCCACCAAGTTTCCAGGATGGTGGTTTCTTACATTTTTTCAATATTCCACCAAGTTTCTGGGATGGTGGGAACTGGGAAATGCATATGGGAGATGTCGGGATCCCTAGTGTCATGGGAGATGTCGGGATCCCCAGTGCAGGAGACCCTATCTGAATTCCTAAAAAAAAGATCAAATATTTGAAAAAACAATGAGAAGTCACAAACAGAAACAATGAAAGCATGAAATAAATATTCACATTTGCTTTAGGGTTTTGATTTTTTTTTTCAAACTTTATTAAGGCCATTGGGCAAAAATCATTTGGGGGGGGGGGGGTCCCAT
>CBVK0101368658.1:0-15899 GCA_900067695.1 Picea abies | reverse complement strand
TTATATTCAAATCCATCTCTTATTGCATAACCATGGATCTATACCACTAGTAGCACATATGCTAGATCAACCAATAACTCAACAAAACAAGACTATAATTTTTTTAACAAAATGAAAGGAAAGAACATACACCAATCATTACAATGATTCTTTCAATATTAAATTAAACCACAAACACAATAAACACTCATTGACAATACTACCAGACATTCATAAACCCAAAATGTAATACAACTCTGGGTCAAGTTCTCAATATATAAAATATTCATCAATCTGAGTTATAGTCTCAAATTAGTCAACAAGATAAGGCTACTTTCAATCCTTCATCCAAAGTCATTATCACCATTCCAAACTTTCCCAAGTTCCATGGTCATATAACATTACTTACTTCACAGGCCATCAATAATTTAGTTTTACTCTGCCAATCAAGAACCAAAACATTTAATGAGCATCCATAGGATTGGAAACAAAGTCAATATAGATTGCAAGTTCAATCAAGGGTTTCGTCATGGTTTATCTACTTGCACAAACAAGGTTTTGTTTCATACATGAAATCCATCCATGTTTATCTAGCAATCAAGGAAGGCTTGTAATTCCTTTTATGCTCCATCATACAACAAAACAACTCAACTACCAATTGCCATACATTAATCTAAAATCCTAATGATAAGGTTGTTATCACAATCATCATGCCATAATTTTTACTTTTACAAGATTTATATTACTTCAAGGTAGAAGGATTATCTCATAAGTTGTATTTTTTTGTAAGTAGGAGTAGGACTAGATTCTATTGAAATGAACAGTAAAATTTACATTCTTTATATGTCTAAATATATATAAATAACAAATATCATGGCATTAAAAAATAAATAATTGTATATGTCTAAAAAAATATATCATGGCAAATAGCAACATGATAATCAAAATTTGAAAATGTTTGTATAGGTCTAAATAGAAAATATCACGGTGTTAAAAAAAGTAATTGTTTGTTTTGTCCACTTCTAAAGCATGGCCTCTATGAACTGAACTTGCATAAATGGAATTGACAAATATAAAAACAATATCCAAGAGAGATATGGGTGTTGTACCAATCTTCATCATTTGCAAGGGAGATACGGTGTCAGGAGATGGTCCTTACCTAGGTCAATGTGGCATCCTTTGTAGTTGTTGTTTCTTCCTCGATTGTTACTGAGACATTCTTAGACCCCAGGCCGCATTGATAAGGTGGTCATGTTTGTCATTAGGTTATTGTGGTTTTTCTATAATTGTGGACAATATTGAGTTTATTATAATTCAAAATTTTAGGTTTTGGGACAAACTATGCCAATGTAGACATAACTTTTGGAATTAGATGAAGAAGGGAAGTTAATTCTTGAACCAAAAAAATTTAAGTACCTAATCAAGTGGAATAATATGCCTCCAGAAGAAGCTCAATGGGAAAATGACCAGTTCATGAAGCAACACCCTCAATTACAAGGTTTGAGGGCATATCTTTTTTAAAAGAGAGGGGATATGTTAAGGCCCTAACACTCATTTATTATTATTTTTTTTTTATTTATGATCAGGTCGAATTAGTGGTGGGTTACATCATGCTCACTTTATCTCCTACTTACAATAAAGGAGATTCATTTGTATAGGCATCTTGTCTTGTGCATTGGATATATTGTAAGAGGAGGTTTCCCCCTCAAAGTGGATTATTATTCATTGACTATTATAGAGTTTGGATCATAACAAAGTCCATCTGGAATCCTACATCTCCTTGGTGTGCCAGTATAAATCCAATATTAGAGAGTCTAGAGACATTGATGTTTGGCACTATGTTCTCCAATTCCTCATATATGTGCTTGTTAATGGTGGAATCTCTCTTAACACAAATCTTATCCTCTGACTTTCCTAAATTTTAGATCGTAGCAACCTTGTCCCTTGTGTCAAATCCTTTGATAATACATAATGCTTTAGAATGTTGGCATGATATGGAGTAGTTTCAATTAGAGGTATAGCTCTTATGCTTAGGTTATCTTTCTCCACCCCTGGGTTTGGGTGAATCATCCTTAGCATCCTCTCTTTCCTTCTTCACATTCTTAGCCTCAAAGAATAGAATGAGCACATTGTAGTCCATGACCTCTTATTTCTACCTCTGTTCCTTTCATCTTTCAGAGTCTATCTCTTCTACCAGTCTGGACCACTTTCCCTACTATAATTAAGTAATATTCAATTAATAGGGGGTTGTACCTTTATCCAGTGCTTCCCATTTCTACTGCAAACTCCCCTAAATTGGTATAACATATGCCTTTCACCTCCAATCTTCTTTTAATTATGCTTATAAATGTTGTGAAGAACCGGTTTGGATAGTCTTTCATGTACATCATTGCTAGGATATTCTCCATGATCCTTAATAATTGTCTGTTATCCCTCAAATGAAACAAGTTACAATAAATGGAATCGACTAAGACTCCTTGGGAAGTCCTTTCTATCCTTTCAACATGTTGTAGTCACATCCTCTACAAGATGTGCTTTGAAATTTTGTGGGTGAATATGTATTAACTATTGTAACAGACCCAACCCCCTAAGTATCATTTTAAGGGATGGTGCATTAAAATTTTGCCTTTCTTCGACCATCTCATAAAACCTCTTCTCAAGGGTACCAATGTCTTCTGCTCATCAATATCTTTCCAACGACTGTAATTTTGCTCAAAAATGAATTCTTGATCGAGAGTTATGGCTTCCCAAAGTTCTTGGCCCTTTTTGGCCCAAATACCACCCCACTACCATGTGGTGTTATTGAATTTGCCTTGCCCTTGTATCATCTAACGTGGCACCTACCATTCATCTCTTTTGGGTCTCTAGATTAATGATTGTCATTTCTTTCCCATAGCCAATATCGATGTCGACATTTTGGCAAACACTTAGCCATGCCAACCTTTCATATCTTGATGATGATACATCTAGCATCAACGATCCAGATCTCGTTGTCATCACATCTCCGACGAGATTGATCACTCTCGACAATTTCAAGCTCATGTTGTTGTTGACGCTCCTAACCAATGCCTAACAGATCCAACTTTTTGTGCCCCGACAACGATACATCTGGATCCGACGGTCCATATTTGATCATCATCGTCTCCAATAGGATGAACGATCATCCTTGTCTCCGACAAGATCAACAATCATCATTGTCTCTAACGAGATTAACAATCCTAATTTTCTCCAGCGAGATCAATGACCGTGATTGTCTCTGACGGGATCAACAATCGTCGACTTTCCTCTTCAAACCTTTGTCAACACTCTACCAACATATGGTTGGTATCTCTTGATCGGTGGATCCAACGGTCTAAATCATGGTTTGGGGCTTAAGGTATTTTTGGACCTCCGGGATATTCGTGTCTCGTCATCCAACCTACATGTGACACTTGTCACCCCAGGCAACACCCTGGTTGTCTTGTTGGCATGCCATGTCACTCATGGCGTCATTGTCCACTTTATTATTTGTAAAGGTTCTTAGAGATTACAGTGGACATTAACTCCGACCTTTCATAAATCCACGACTCTAGTTGTCATAGATCCTCGTCGTTGTCGGCATTAGGTGCTTGCCTTAAGTGCTTCCATCCTTCCACCTCTTATGACGATACGTTAGGGATCTATGGTCCATATTTCCTGAGGGCGATCCCAGACAGATCTAATGGTCACAATTTAAAGCGAGTGACCAAAGGACCTACTCGTCCATTGGGACCCACCTTCACTTTACTAGCCTATCCCTAGATGACGTCTTCCACCCCTTGGACACACGGCTCATCGAGTTGGAAATCCACATCATCGAGACGTCACCATGACATCGTCTCCTCTCTCCTCTTTCGACAGAAAACACAGAAAACCAATGACATAGATCAACTCTCTCCCAACAACAAATCAACAATTATCGCGGATGTCATTATCATCATCGGAGTTTTTGTCTGACATACAACCTTACAAACCTTTCAAACCCAGACAAATAACCTAGATCTCTTGGCTCGTGTATATGATGGTTAGGAATCAGGCACCCATTCCCAAGATTAATCTGACATGGACTCATACTCGGTCCTCTCTATAAATTACAAGATGACATGTGACATCCTCTGAACATGTTGGCATTGCCACAACCTGCCACCTCTCATGACACATGGCACCCATGATGCATTTTGAACCATCCTTCAAAGTGCCAAATCACCTTGACACGTGGCACAATCGTTACTTGACGCATGGATAACCCACGTCGTCTGACGTGGCGTACATGTCATCACTAAATACTTGGTTCATTCATCTAGGTGCTCACACATGTCATCCTCTGATCGCGTTGGATGCCATGCTGGCATGACACATCATGTCGGCTACCACGCTGGCATGACACGTCATGTCGGCTACCACGTTGGCTCATTACATCATCATGAGGTCACCTCCGCCTTTCAACCTCATTTAAATAGGACCCACTCTAATTTATGGCTGAGATTTAGCCTTGCTCATGTCTGATCAACAATCTAGATTGTTCTATGGTCAAGGTTCACTTTGCTTCTCGGTACATTCCCTTAAGAGTGTCCCTATCTCAACATTCGAAGCTACTTTGACCATCGGACTCCGAGCAACCCACCATGATCAATGGTCATGATTAATTCGTCGTATCGATATTGACGACTGCGATTCTTTCAGGCTCAAACATGGGTTTTTCCACGATTGTTAGTCTAAATTAAAACTTGGTTGTCTCAGGGATTCTTCTAATTATTTTCTCAAACTTACCAAGCCTTTGAGAAATATTTCTTTACTTTGAAGAACACTAAGGTTGTCCCTTTCACCTTTGAAGTCCAGATTCTCATCTCCTGCAACTCTTCACTACAAAATAATAGGTTTCACAGGGAGTCAAGGTTCTCTGTTCACGCAGAGGTCTCCCTGAAACACTGGGTATCCTGATACCTATCTCAAGGTGCCTTTATCCACTCCTTCTAGCCAGGGTTTAAACCATGTGACCATTCAAGGAGTTAAGTTATGGCTTGCTCCACATCTAGTAGATAATTATGGCTTTACTACCCTCTCCGGCCTCCTCAGGCCACTATTACAGTTGAGGTGTCATTACTCCTAGGAGGAGGGTTACAACACTTCCTTCGTTTCACAAGAGACCCATTACGACTGTCATATTATTATCTACCCATGATACAAAAACAATCAATACATTTGACCTCCTTACAGGTCCACCACTATTCAAGTGCACATACTTGCAAATGGAGTAGGATTCTATCCAAGTACCATGACTCATGCATTCATGTATACGATACATGAATCAATCATTCATTTACTGAATTACACAGAGCACAAAGATACTTATTTGTTACAAATTTTAGCTAGCTAATTGATTGTGGGTGTTTGTCTTTCCACCCAACCGTGGGCTCAGATGCAACAATTCTCTGCATTTTGGCCACCCCCATTCCAAGCCATGATACGACCAGGGAGATCTCTCTCAAGTTCTCATGGAGTTTTTGGTAGATGAGAGTTTCCCCACTCTTAGTAACATGCCATTTTTCACCTGCCTAGCCCAAGCCCCATCAAGGTTTATCAGATGCCCTTCAAGCATCAAGCTCGCGACCTCTCGCTCAAGTCAAGTTTTCAGGGTTCTTTATCCAGTCTTACAAATATTTTCTTGGCCTCTGCCATTCCCTCAACTCTCCTCAAGTTCTCTAATTTTTTTCATGCCGGTGTCTCCCCTCTTTCCCTTTCTCGTGCCTTTTCCTACACGCATGCTCTCTGAATTTTCTAAATTTGTCCTTCTATTTCTTCTGTTAGAAGGAAACTCGTGGGTCAATCTGGATTGCAGAATTGGTACTCTGTTGTACCTTTGGCTAGTAGCCTCTGTTGTCCAAGCCAAATTTTCCATATTTGCATTCATTGAGGGTGGTTGGTTGCTCAACCACCAATGCTCCCTCATTGACTGGCTTGCCTTGTCATCAGGGCTAAGGAGAAGTCTGAATATTCCAAAATATCGCAGTAAGGAAGTTTGGGTCATCTTGACATAATGAACCCCCTTTCTAGATTTCCCATTCTTTCCCTTGGTAGTATAATGGCCAGTACTTCGAGGCTGCACCCCCACAGTCAATTGTTGGCAGTTACAATTAAACAATAATATATTTCCAATATTTACATGCCATTGCATGGCAATCACTAATTATGATTAATTACAAGCCGAAGGAAACATGGGTGTAACAACCATAATAGATATGTAATTTTGGAAAAACAAATTTAGTTGTTTATGGGATATTTATAAGGCTTGCATTCAATGCTACTTTAGTGTGTTTCTCATCTAGTTTGGTTGTAGATGCAAGCTCAGATACTTGATAATTTTGTTGATTTCTTTTGGCAATCTATTGTTCATGAAATCTCTTACATGTGTTTGCTTTTATTATGTTTGATTGTGTGTTTTTAACCAATCTAATGAAAAATATGAATGACATACAAATATTCCGTGATTTTCAAAGATTCTTATGAGATTCATAACATTGTGACGTTGTCACTATAAGAATGTGGATTTTTAAAAATATGCACCTCGGTGAATACTAGCATAGATCCATCTTGATCTTGGATTTTGTATTGTTTGTTCTTAACATTTTACACAATTAGAAGTGCAATATTTTATTTAACATTTTTTTTTTATGAACTTTATATTTCATTTCCTCTTGTGAATTCAAGTGTTATTTTTTTGCAAATTTTCATCATGGAAAGGTTGGATGATTAGATGCCCTTCTAATTGAAATTAAGACCAACCGTTCAAATTTAATTATTATTTGTGTCCCTAACACCCCATACAGAGAGACTAGTAGTGAATGTTGATCATTACATGTAACACTTGGTACTCAAATGATTTGTGCAATTTGTAGGAGATGATGCCTTTTACTTGCGATGGTTAAATAATAACAAGAGGATTGCTCATTAACCCATAAATTTGTGATGATGATGTTGTAATGCTCGTTGTTGTGATTCTTAGTCATTCGAATAGCTTTTAGTTGTGATGATGTAGTGTCATGGAATGTGATCATTGCTAGTTTTTAACATATTGGTGACCCCCATGAAACCTAGGGTATACAAACCAATTCAATCACCATGTCTAGTGTTCTTCCTACATGTTCCCATTTAGTCCACAAATTTTCTATCTATGTTTTGATTCGACATGCATTGAAAACCCATAAGAATGCCAAGAATAGGTGCAATGCTCTACCAAAAAAAGCTTTGCCAAGATGTGAATAAGGAATGGAAAAGTTAACAAAAAGACTAGTATGAAACTCAAGATGATGATTAGAGATAGTGAACTCCAAGCCACTGCATGTTGCCTTGCCTAGTTTTGATTGTAAATTTCTTAACGAAATTCACACATTTTCAAATTCTTCATGTTGATTTTCTTTTGTCTTAGGATAAGCTCATATGGAAATATATGACATGTGCTTTTGTAATCTATAGCAAATAAAGACATTGTTTGTAAATTGGATTCTTCAAGTTGACTGGGAATATTGTTTCTTTGAATTTTTAAAAACAAGGGCCAATAGATACTGCAAATTTGTGCACGTGTGCTACTACCTTGTATCGACAAGGATTTTGTATTAGATAGCCCAAGAAATAGGTATTGCTAAAATTAGTTCATTTTATGTTTTAATATTTCATGAATACTTGAATGATCTTATATGTAATTAACATTAAATTATGCACTACACAATAATGTAGGGGTGTAGATGAATAATTACTCTATATTAAAAGGTTGTCCATGTTGTTGAGGTCGAGTTTTAGAGCGAGGATCCAAATGCAGCGCTGCACAACATCCCAACTGGAGAGGGCTTTTATAAAACAAAAGTCCTCAAATGCATTGTCCTCGCTATGATATTGCCTAATCTGAGTGAGGAGGAGCAAACGGTAAAGGATGCAAAGGGAAGATTCACCAATTAGTATAGTAACGAGAACACATGGGTGTGAACTATTATGTATATATATGAGTTCATTATATGTTTATAAAACATTGTATTAATTTATAGAGCATTTGATTTTAAAGGGGAAGATATTGATTTGAAAGTACAATAGGTTATTGTTTTACCACCATGAAGTGACATAGGAACCCATATTTTCTAGGGAATAACATGCTTTTGGTAACATAACCAAGTTATGTATGATAAGGTTGAATCTTGCATGTTTAGACACCTAAGGAACAAAAAATACTCTGCATATAATCAAAACCTCAACTTTAACTAGTCGAGAAAACCTAACAATAACAATAACAAGATATGTGCGTTAAAGCAAAATAACACACATTATCAACCCAATGTTACCACTATTCTACTATAACCAAGTGCACCAAACAAAACAAAAAACACATTCACACAAGACACATATATGGTCTCTTGTCAAATAGTTGACAAAGAGATTTGCATTAGTGTGACACAAAGAAGTAGATACAGAGCTCACACCCCAACTGCTTCACAACTTAGGCCAATTTAGTACAAATAACTATTTAATGTCTTAAATCAAATTACACGGGTCTATAGGTCAACCCTTAAGCTACTATGCAACTTGCTAATTTACATTATTTTATTTTTCATTACATTTCTATGTTAGCACACGAAGCACAATATATGAACATTTGAATAGCGACTTTAGAGTGATATAATGAAAATGCATACTCAAAACATGGTCATGACAATCTTCTGTCCAAATGCTCAAATTGAGCTCCATACTAAAGTTGGCATGGACTAGATCAATTTCGATAAGTGGAAATGGTAGGTGCACTGACCCATTCAACTATAAGAATCTATTGACTTGTCCAAAGAATTTTGGAGCTGAGATAACCCAATCAAATGCATGCTAAGTTGTTAAAGGTGCCATGACATGGATCAAATGCTAATACAAGATTGATGACACTTTGGAGATTAGGCACACGTTGCAAAGTGTTGCCAAGAGTAAACATAATGAGTTGCAAGAGATGGTCACAAGTACAAGGAATGTGATAAAGCTTGAGGAGGGCACGTTTTCTATCGCTTTGAGTGCTAAGAAAGACCTTTTATAATTTTTTTTACATATTCTATTGTGTTGGTGCCTCCTACTAACATAATGGTTAGTTGATTGCGGTGTGAGTATGCTTGCTACTTGGATTTCTTCATCCCTCTATGCAAATAATAAAAAAAACATCTTTTACTCGCAATTCTTCATACCCCTTTAAATCCCTTTCTAAAAAAATACCCATTACTAAATTACATTACTAAATTACATACACCTAACCTCTCTTCATCTTGAAATTGTTTCTACGACATAAATACCTATAAAATAAAAACCTATTAAATTAGATACACCTAACCTCTCTTCATCTTAAAATTGTTTCTACTACATAAATACCTATTGCATATCAAAATACATTAAGCCAAATATAGTGTTTAGTTAATTAAACAGAAAATTAGAACTAAAAGCTGGGATTTGGGAGATATTACACGGCTTTCCATAATGAATTCTTATACCAATGATTTTGTACGAAAGGAAAATGGAAGGATGAATGGGAGCAAGGCCTACAGAATGAATCGTGATTAGGCAGGTTTACGAGAACATCAAATATGACAAGTAATATAAATGGAACTAATATGACCAACGTAAGACATGGAACTTGTTAGGGTTCAACCCGTTCCCCACGCCCCCAGGGTTTTAAGAAACTACGGAAATACTTAAACCCAGGACACCCGCATATCTAAAAATTAAATTAGCAGATTCATTACCATTTCCATTACAGGTGATCCAGCAATTGATTCGAGAAAATCCCCAAGAGAAATGGCGGACCATATATCAAATTGCAGCTGATCGAGGGATGCTGTACAGGGCTTAAAAGCAGCTCACCATGAAGCTGTTTGGTTTCGGCCCTACGCTCTCAGCACACGTCCTCAAGCCACTGTATACTGACATCAGAACAATCTGCAATGCTTCAGGTGAGTTCGTTTCTAATCCACTGCTCGTCTCCCATTTAAATTCTTCTGCCATCTTCAATCTTAAGGCAAGGAAGTATTCAACTTCTGCCCAAGAGATTCCCAAGGAAGAAGGTCGTGTTCCTTCTACTGAGAACATGAACCCTAAACCATCTGAGACAGTCTGTAAGCTTGCAGACGACATTGCCGGCCTTACATTATTGGAAGTTTCCGACCTCACCGATGTGCTCAAGAACAAGTTTGATATCAAGGAGATGCCCATCATGACCATGATGATGCCAGGAATGGGCATGCCTATGATGCCCGGGGCCGGTGGCAAGGCGGGAGCAGCGAAAGTCGAAGAGAAACAGGCCAAAGCCTTCTTTGATCTAAAGCTTGAAAGCTATGATGCAGCTTCCAAGATTAAGATTATCAAGGAAGTTAGGACATTTACTGATTTGGGTCTCAAGGAAGCCAAGGACTTGGTGGAGAAAACGCCTGCCCTGTTGAAGAAGGGGGTTACGAAAGAAGAGGGTGACAAGATTATTGAAAAATTGAAGGATTTGGGTGCTAAAGTTGTCATGGAGTAGAATTTTTCTTTGCAATTTGCCCAGGCTGACAGGAATTGGTCCCTTCTGTTCTGGTTCAGAAGCGAGTTTTGCCTCGTTTGATTAAGCTCAAATTTGATTTGTGCCCATTGCCATTTTATTCTTGGGTCATTTCTGAATGGTATACTTATAAGAACATGTTTCCTTCAGAGCTTCTTATCTAAGTACTCTTGCACAATTCTGTAGCATGTTTAAATTTACAATGGACAATGCCCAAGATCGACAACAATGTTGTCATGGAAGCTTCATATCATCTTATTGATCAATTGCAGATTTATGCGAGTATTTGTTTGTTTCCTTTGAGACGTTACTTGGTTTACAGGACCTCTTCACTCAGAATCGAAATAAAAAATCAAATTTAAACAGAATGTTATTCACAACTACTATGATAACAGGAATCTTAATCCCGTTTGTTTTTGGTTACTTCTGAGTTTAGGATTGGTGTCATTCGTGATCGAAGTAGAGAAATTGCACAAAATCCAATTTTACTGTTAAATGGTAGATTGAGATGTCTTCTAAATTACAGTGATTGATTTACTCCCTGAATGCTACTTTGGCAACAAATATGTGCTGTTGCATGGAGCTTTCTTTTATTGTATTAACCTCAATGCTGAGACTGCCACCCTTGCTTAACAGTGGCCTCAAGAAAATGAAGTTTTATTTGACATGGTCGTGTCTGTGAAAGAACGAGATTCTGTCAATTTGTTGTGGAGCTTTTCTCACGATTTTGAAATGCAAAGAGGCAGCCCGACAATTTTAATTGCTGTGTTTTCTTCTTGGAGATGTTTCGTTTATGCTGATTTTGCCTCCACTCTGCCAATTGCTCTCACAGTGGATTGGCTTTAAGCAGCAGTGGAATTGTTACGACTATTTTATAGTAATTGGAAAACATTCTAGAATTAAGATTAACATTAAATCAAGACCTTTATTAGAAATGGAGTGTACTATTACCAAATATGGTGTTTTTACTTTTCTTTAGTGTAATCCCCCAGGTAAGATGGGAATAAAACACAATAAATGCATATATTATGTATACAAAGATAATAAGGTATACAGATAAATAAATATACGAAATTATGAATGATGATCTAGGATTCTCCCTTACATTTTTATGTGGTCTGAAGGGGTGTCATGACTCTTAATTTACTAGTTATGACTACATTCTCAATTGATAATATTTCATTAGCTACATGACAAATCTTCTCCTGTTAGATGTCTTCGGGCTTGAAACATGGCTGAAAATGTCTGTGCCTCTTGCTATTAGCAAAATCATAAATGTTGTACAGTTTTGATTTGGACAACAGATCTTTGAAGCTGTTTACATTGGCCATGAATTTTTCCACTCGAACCTATTCTTGAATTCTTGTAGGAGTATATTGTGATTAGTGTTTTGTTTCAATATTGATCCATTTTCAAAAATTTGGATTGTCTGTTTAGGCATTCCGGAGCCAGCTGGTGTCAAGGTATCTTCCACACAAACTTGTTCAATTGCTGTGGTTTGGGTGCTGTGACAAGTATTCTTATTACACTTCCGCACTATCTTCAAGAATTGGGAGTACCCGTTTGTGAGTTTTTTCCAATGTTTCTCCTTACAAAGTGAGGCAGAATTGACTGTGTTTGAGTATTCAATCTAGAAAATGAAAAACATGGCTGTATGTCAATATTATTGTTATAATAAATGACATAGTTTTGCCTATCCTTTGTTTTAGTGGTTTCTTCTGCATGATATTTTTGTATGATAGCCCTGTTAGTTGTCTTTGGCCTAACTTTTACTTGCTTTGTCGATATACGAATTTATTTTTTCTATTGGATTTGGTTTCTGCATTACTATCTTCCTCTTTTAGTAGTTTTACAGTCTAGTGGTAGCTTTTCAATAGTAACTGATGCATATTTTGACTTCTTTAAGGAAGCCATCTTTGATTAGAAAGTCTTCTCCTTTTTCATTATGACTTGTCTTGATGTGTTACTAAGCTATTATTGACTAGGTATTCCTCCTATTTGATCGCAACTTGTTCCATGACGGTATTGAACTATAATTTATTGCTTCTATGTCTTTATCACCTATCATTAATAACATCACTATTCGACTAGTTATTCTTTATTGAGCAGGTTTAGTACATTTAGATTTATCATGATTCAATACTTTCAAACTCTATTTTTTAGTAATTTTTTTATTCAGTGAGAGCACATAGTTTTTTTTGTTTAATAAAACAAATAGTCAAGAAAGACACATGGTCTCTTTGAAATTTTGGAATTCCCTTTCATGACGTGACCACCAGTTTTCTGTCATAGTTTTCTCATATTTTTTGAAACTTTTGTATATCCTTTATTTTTAGAAGATTGTTAAGCCCTATAATAGACTATAGTTAATTTTAACATAAAATGCACATCTCTTAGTAGTCTTTCATGTTCTAGCTCAACATTCCATGGAGTTAAATAGTTTGTTGTGAAAATCCCAAGCCCTAGGTGACTAAAGTCCTTATGATCTTATTTAAACAAGTAGATTGCTGAATTTAATTAATGCATAAATAAATTTCAGACCATAGCATTAATCACACAATAGCTGGAAATTAAATAGTGGAAGCAAAAAATCAATTTCACACAACACAAGTAATTACTCCTTCGAAACTAGCTTTTCATTCCTTTGAAAAACTTACAAAGAAACCTCCACAAGCTGCCCAAAAAACAACACTGCATGGATACCAAAAAGTACCTTGAACTGAGCAGAACAACCTATTAGGAGAGGACGGTTTGTTGTACGACCTGTATGGTCATGTCCATACGACTGTACAAACTGTTTCATACATTGTACGGATCTGTGCGGATCTCTGCATGGGACTGCTTGTTGCTTGGAAATGCCTCTTTCCTAGATGCCTGCTTTCTCGACTTATTTTTGTCACTCAACCTGCTCAACTGCTCAAGTGTTTTTTGTGTTTGAACTCTCTATCTTGACCTGTCTTTATAGTTTTAACTGAGACCAAAACCCTATTTTTTTTCTTTCTGAGATTACTTTTATCTAAGTCATGCATGTGTGAAATACACATTTTAGACTCAACCGCTAAAAATAAGTCTCACTTTTTAACTAAAATGAATTACAAAATAGAATTTACTTTTTGAAAATATAATCACTTTTCGAAAATAACTCGAACTACTTCTCACACGTTCACATGGAACATGTGTGGAAGTTCTCGTTTGAGATATAATTCTCAACACTCCCTCTTAGTGAGGATGGAATTCTGCACCCATCCAAGTTTGTCTCTAAATGCCCCAAACTTCTCTTTTGCCAAGGGCTTGGTCAAAAGATCAACAATTTGCTGATCCGTCGGAATATACGGGAGCTTCACTGCTCCCTTCTGAACCCTATCTTGTATGAAGTGATATCTAATCTCTATATGCTTGGACCTGTCATGAAACACTGGATTCTCAGAGAGTTTGATACAACTCTGATTATCATAGTAAATGATCATGGGATCCAATTGTTGATGAAACAATCCTGCAAGTAACTTGCGAAGCCAGATGGCCTCACAACTAGCTGTATTGGTTGCCATGTATTCTGCCTTTGCTGAGCTAAGTGCCACAGAAGTTTGCTTCCTGTCGAACTAGGATATCATCGCTAATCCCAAGCTTAAGCAACACCCTAAGGTGCTCTTTTTGTTTGTTGTACTATTTTCCCAATCTGAGTTTGTATACCTCTTTGTATACCCTTGCAACTTCACTTCACCATCTCCAAGATATCTCAGACCATACTCCATCATCCCCCCCAAATACCTGAGCACATGTTTTGCTGCTACCCAATGCTCTTGCCTTGGTTCCACCATGAACGAACTCAAGGTGTTCACCAGAAACCATATATTTGGCCTAGTGTTGACCAAATGCATCAAAGAACCTATCGATTGCCTGTACAACGTGGGATCCACCAACTCTGAATCTAAAGTTGTCACCTTCTTCAGATTTGGTGATCATGAGTGTGGCCATAGGTTTGTAGTCCTCCATGTGAAACCTCTTTAGGATCTGAACTGCATACTTACCCTGCCCAAGGAAAATCTCCCCCTGGTCTATGCCAAACCTCCAATCCCAAGAAGCAATGCATCATGCCGATGTCCTTCATCTTGAACTTAGCTGGCATGTCTGCTATGCACCCTACAAGCTGCAATGAGTTTCTTTGCACCTATTAGGAACAAGTTATCTACATACAACACTAAAATGAGTAGTTCAATCTGAACAAATATGTAATATAAGTTAGAATATGCTTTGCTTTTGGTGAAGCCCATACTTTGCAAGTATCCATTGATCCTGTAATACCATGCTCTTGATGCCTGCTTGAGTCCATATAAGGATTTCTTAATCCTGCACACATGGGACACTTTCCCACATACCTCAAAGCCCTGAGGCTGCTCTATGTACATTGCTTCCTCAATGATCTCATTAAGGAAAGCTATCTTTACATCCATCTGATGTATCCTCCATCCCATAAATGAAACCAAGGGCATAACCGCTCTAATGGAAGTGTACTTGGTGACTGGAGCAAATGTCTCCTTGTAGTCCACTCCCTCTCTTTGGGAGAACCCTCTTGCGACAAGCCTCGCTTTGAACTTCTTAATGTTGCCATCTGCAACATGCTTGATCTTGTAGAGCCACCTGGAACTCACAACTGACTTCTCCTCCAGTCTTGGCACTATGTCCCAAACATCATTCTTCATGATGGAGGTGTACTCCTCCATCAACGCATCCCGCCATACCTGTTGGTTTGTTGCCTCCTGAAAAATGGAAGGCTCAAAATCTAGAATGTTGCTCATCAATGCCATATAGGTTGGAAACTTCTTTAGAGGTCTACTCTCTCTGAATGTGTTCCTAGGAGTCTCAACATGCTCATGAGCATCCCTCAATTTCTGATTGAACCATTGAGGTCTCCTGACATAAGTGGAAGGGGCTCTTGTCTCCCCCTCTTCACATGAAGGCTGTTGTGCTGCCTTGGAAATCACTGGTGACTTTAACTCAACCTTCAAAGCTTCCTTCTCCTCATTGTCTGTCACTAGGTCTAGAATCTCCTCAGGCCTATGCTTGTTGCTTGGGAAAGTAGCTTTGGCATGCTTGCCAAGATTGCACCCTCTGTATACACCATGCTGCTCAATACTAAACTCTAGAAGACTTGTGACTATCTCCCTCAAAATAGGCAACGCTTTGTTATGCAGGTGCCCCATCATTTTGTGCCACATCTTGCACAAGTTGTCACTGTCATGCACCAAGGCTCGAACAGGTTCACCCTGTAACATGTACAACTTACCTTCTCTAACCCCTATTACCTGAGCTGTATCTGGGCTAGATTCCTTTGATCTGATGAGGACTTGCT
>CBVK0101368652.1:0-13959 GCA_900067695.1 Picea abies | reverse complement strand
GGTAGTAACATATGCTTACAACCATTCTTCTCAAGGGTGTAAGTATTTTTTCTCCCATCATGTATGACATTTCTGTCATATTTCCATGATCTTCCCAACAAAACATGGAAAAAATCCATAGGTATGACATCACAAAAAATCTCATCTCTATAACCACCTATTTTAAATTCAACATTGCATTGTCGACTCACCATGACTTGGTGTTCTTTCTTCAACCATGATACCTTGTATGGGTTCGGGTGTGAAGTTGTCTCTAGCTCCAGCTTGTCCACCATTTCTATGGATACCAGAGTATCTGTACTCTCATTGTCTATGATTACTTTGCATACCATGTCCTTGGTCTTGCAAGTAGTCCTGAACAGACTGTTCCTATGGATTGGTTACTTTGCCTACTTCTCTAGTTTCAAGAGAAACTTCTCATCATGAGGGATCTCCCATCTTCTGTTGTTTCTTCCTCCACATCCCTCTTCTGTGCTTCAAAAATGTGAGCTTCTCCTCCTTTGTCTTTCTTCTTCTTAGGACATTCCCAAGACATATGCCATGTCTTTCCATAAGCATAGCATTTCACTTCTCCTACTCTACCTATTCCTCTTCCTCGAGAAAAAAAGTTTCTTCCACCATACTATCCACTTCGGGAACTTCCTCCTCTCTCTTTCTGACTGTAATACTTTCTAGTCTCAGCTTTGGGCTTCTGGAATTTCTCTCGGACAATTCCTCTGCCTCTATTTGGAGTCTTTCCTCTATTTCGCTGGCTTTGATTTCTGGCCAATTTTTCCTCCGCTTTCAGTGCCACCTGATAAGCGTCTTCTACATTCCTCATTGTCATCATGTTGATTTCATCCTAAATTTCATATATCGGGCCATTGATATACCTGGAAACTTTTTCTTCATCATTCTCCCTATGTCCTGCTTTGATGTTCAGCCTGTAAAACTCTTCAGTGTACTAACCCCTTCTGTCTTAGGTTCTGTAATTTCCTAAACATATTCTTCTGATAGTCCTTGGATACAACTTTATCATTTAATTTAGCTACCATTCTATCCCAACTTTTGATTTTTTGCTTACCTTTGCAGCTCATGTCAGCCTGCAATTCGTCCCACCAAAGCGCTACATGTCCCTTCAATATGGTAACAACATGCTTCACCTTATTTTCATCATCGAGCTCCTTGTAATCGAAGTACTTGTCTACAACACTTATCCAATCCAACAACTCCTCAACATCTAAGTTTCCTTCATACATTGGGAATTCTATTTTTTCTCTAGCCCCCATTTTGACAACAGCTCTCAATAGTCAATCTTCTGCATCTTGTTCTCCTACTGCTTCTTCTGCTTCAACATATTCACTCTTAGCTTCACTGATGTCACCAACATTAGGTGCTCTTCTCTGTGTTGTCTCCATGGCATCTAATCTTGCACGGAGTTGTCTCATTTCTTCTCCCATGGCTGCATTTTCCACTACTCTCTCTATGTGCCTCCTAGGCGGCATGATTTTGGATTTTGTTTTTTTGACAGAGCTAAATTTGGGCTCTGCTACCACTTGATGCAGACCCCCACCCCCCTAGGGCTCGCACAACCTCCTAGTCTAGGATCGATCAAAATCGAGAGCTGAATCAGCTCACAAGCTCCTGGTGAACCCGTAGAACACTTTACACAAGCCTTGTGCCCTTTTTCCCGAATGCAAAAGCTTCAATTCGGGACCCTAAGGCATCACTGAAGTCCTACAAGGGACTGTGGGTGAAAACTGTGAGCTAAAAACTCCAACCTCAAAAGAATTTAGGACTTTGGAGCTCTCGAGCTTTGGGAGTTTCAACAACAGAATACTATGTTTCTCTCGAACGCCGAATCGACAGAGCGTCGAACAGTTACAAGGATCAATGGTCTGCAACACTCGTTGGAATCTACGATGGGGAAACAATTTAGGAATTTGGGCTTTGACGATTCTTCCTGCTCCAACACTGTTTGCACCAGGAGAACCAAACTCTGAACTAGATTGGACGGTTCCCGGTGCTTCCACAGATCAAAAACCTCTATCCACTTCGTAGCTACGGACTTTAGAACTTTTTGAAGTATTACTTCACTAATACGCCAGAGTGACGGACCGACAGATACTTATAAACCACAGATCAACGGATCACGCTTTCTTGCCATCCAATTGTCACGATCCACTCTGGGACTCCATGCTTCGGGAGTTCTAGATGTTTAATACACTCAATCCTTTAGAGCGTCGAATTGGTGAAATCACGAAGGAATCCAATGAATGACTCCTTGGCCCTGATGGATGGACGGCCTGGATTTTCTTTGGGCTTCGGGACTTCCATCTCGTTTGCACTCCACACGTGAAATCCGTTGAATACATGAAGTCCAAAGGGCTTCTAGGGGTAAACCTGTTCTACTTCCCTATATCTAACGATCACGATGGATCCCGACTCTGTCCAACTAGATCTCGTATGTTTGACCTTCAAAACAGACAAAATCACTCCCCTCCAAAGTATTGTGGTCACTATTTCTCCCGAGCTTTGTTCCTTGAAATGATTCAAACCTCTAATGCCTCCCTTTGCACTCCTCTGACACTGTAAAAGTTCAAACTTAGAGATTTTCCGAAAAATCTCTCTACTCACTCCTTGTGTTCGCCTCTCATGATACTTCCTTAGCACTTTACTGAGTATTGGCCTAGTGCACACCTTGCACGGGTTTTTTCTCAAAGTTTCATGCTACCTCTTATGAGCCTTTGAATTAGACTTGACTCGGCCTTGCACTCCTTGCGGGCACTATGCACTCCTTGCACCAGAGTTTTCAGAAGAGAAACAATTGAAACTTATACAAATATCATAGGTTCATTTACAGAAACATAAACACACATATATAAAACATAAAAACACATAAATAGAACTTCATTCAATCACGTATCTCAGAAAACAAACCCAAGCATTGAAGAAAATCTCCCTTTTCTTATATTCAAATAAAGAGTATATACACAGAGTCTTTGCAATATTCCTATGTTCTATAGCCAGAATACAATGAGCTTCAACAACTTCAACAACCTAACTTCATCCTGATTCAACAACTTCTAAAATGACATAATTTACAAGTTGTATACATGAAGGGGCTTCTTGAGCCTTCTCTCCTGACTACCTACTGCTATCACATCGAATTCAAAACATCCTACTTCTAGGCTAGCTATGAATTCATGAGCATTTACAATATGGATAAGGATCGTTGCTCATCATCTATACAATCTCTATAAACATTAAGGAAATTACAATCCACTAGGATCTCTTGAAACGACTTCACCGTCCAAACATTAAAGATCATCTATTACATCCTTTTTCATAAATTCAAAATTCAAAAAGGTGATTCCTCTTGTGAGAATCCAAATCAGCTTTCATGTATGCGCTCGATGATGCATTGTCGTCATGTCTGGCCTCCTTTTAATTCGGATGGCGATGCTCTTGCATCACTGAACCAAAAAAAAGGATTTCATTGCTTGTTGGTCCATTTTTATGGATGAATTGAGAGCACATTATGGAAACATTAAGATCAACACATTATTTAGTCAATTTTTAAATCTTTGGCAAAGAGGTCCAATTAAAAATCACATTCAACCATTTCAAAAGTTAAGTCTAATAGTAAAGAACATTCCAGAGGATAATTTGTTAGATCTCTTTATGGGAAATTTAAAGGGGAGTGTTCAACATGAGGTGCATGTTTTGGAACCTAAATCCCTAGAGCATTATTTTAGTGTGGCAAGGAAATTTGAAAGTAAAAATATGGCTACTAGAAGGGTGGGCACTAACAACTATAGAGAGCACCATGTTCCCTTTCCTAACCTTGCTCACTGTACGAGGTTGGCACCTTATCAAATGGATGAAAGAAGAGAAAAGGGACCATGTTTCAATTGTGACAACAAGTACATTCAGGGGCATAAATGTCATGAGAGGAAATCATTATACATAGATTATGAAGAGGAAGAAGATCAAGGACTGGAATTATCACGAGCTATAGAACTGGAAGAGACTACTCCAACAATATCTTGTCATGCATTGGTTGACATCAACACTCCTCAAACTCTCAAGATACAAGGATATATTGAAAATAAAAAAGGTAACAATGTTGATTAATTATAATAGTACGCATAACTTCACTAATTGCAAATTTACAAAAATTCTCAATTGTTGTATATATCTAGCACCAGAGTTTCAAGTAATGATTGCAGATGGAGGCACCATACAATTTTTAAGGAAGTGTCATAGTGTTAAGCTCAATATGGGGGAGTATTTATTTGATAGTCCAATGATTGCAATCCAAATGGGTCACGGTGTTGATGTTGTACTGGAGGTCCATTGGTTACAATCATTAGGAACATTGGCTCTTAAGTTTTAGGAACTTTTCATGAGATTTCCTTGGAAGGAAAGGAAGTTGTAATATAAGGTATCCAAGGGAAACCCTCTAAAGTGATAAACTCTAATGATATGACAAAAATTTTAAATAAGGGACACCATAGTGTAATTGCATATTTTTTCTCACTAGATGTTCAAAAAATATAGATTATCTATTCATCTGGATCTCCAAAAAGTTATCAACAATAATTCCAAGGTATTTGGAGAGATGTCTAAGGGTCTTCCACCTACTCGAGATTATGACCATGATTTCATTTGCAACCAGGAAATGTGCCACCTAACATTAGGCCTTACAAGTACCCGTATGACCAAAAGAGTGAGATTGAGTGTATTGTTCAAGAAATGTTAGAGGTTGGTATCATTCAACCTATCGAAAATGCTTTATCTTCATCAATGGTGATTTTTTACAAAAAGGAGGGTTCATGGTGTATGTGTCCATATTATAGGGAGCTCAACAAGATGACCATTAGATAAAAAATTCCTATTCCTTTCATTGATGAATTATTAGATGAAATGCAAGGAGCAATTTTCTTTACAAAGTTGGATCTTTGTTTTGGATATCATCACATCAGAATGAGGCAAGAAAACATCCCAAAAATAACATTTAGAATGCATGAAGGTCATTATGTGTTTTCGGTGATGTCATTTGGGCTTACTAATGCACCTTCCACATTTCAAAGATTGATGAATTCTATTTTCAAACCCTTCATCAAAAAAATTGTGTTAGTATTTTTTGATGATATACTAATCTACAACAAATCTCGGGAAGAGCATGTACAACATTTGGCAGGGTCTTAAAACTATTGAAGGAGCAATAACTATATGCAAAGCCTTCCAAGCATGCCTTTGGGGTTTAGGAAGTGGAATATTTGGGTCATATTGTATCTCATGAAAGCACTAAAGTGGACCCTCACAAAATTAAAGTTATGATGGAATGGCCAATTCCCAAAACCTTGAAGAATCTTAGAGGATTCTCAGGATTAATGGGATATTACTGCAAGTTTTTCAAGAATTATGGTCAAATAGTAGCACCTCTAACAATGTTATTTAAAAAGAAGGCATTTTATTTTACTCAAATAGCAACCAAATCTTTTGAAATACTTAAGAAGGTATGTGTATAATTGATCTGAAATTGATCTTTAAAGACTTGGTTAAGTTTTAAGCATGTGTTCCATTACCAATTAGGAATTAAGGAAAGAAGAAGAACTTAATGAGATTATAGAAGCCATCATAAAGAATATGAAGATCAGAATATAAGCATAAAGAACAACAAATTTGTTAACGGAGTTTGGCAAGATTGCCTACGTCTTTGGGCCTTTGCCTTAGTGGGTGAGGTTTTCTTATTTCTCTTCAATGCTTCAAAAGTACATCAAAAAAGTGTCAAAAGGATTACAAACTGGTCTGGTTGTGTTCTGCTCGACCTCAAGAATCCAACACAATGGATGACACTTAAAAAGGTTGAGCGTAGCTCCCGAAATTGGCCCGCAAAGTTTGCTTCCTCAATGGCTTCCCTACATAAAAATGGCTTCAAGCTTCACAAACTCATCATCATTCTGCCAATATGAACCTCATGGTATGTCAAAAAACTCTGATTTATATAGGATTTGAATTGGTGATCCTATCCCAACTTCCTCCCAAGGTCTAGCCTCAAATTGGGCTCCAGATACCCCAAAAATGGCTAAAATCCTCCAAAATCAGCATACAAATCCACAAAAATCATATTATATAGTTTAAAAACACAAAATTGGCAAATTTATGGGTGCAACCCCCTTTACCCCGACTCTTGGGCATATGGAGCGCTACGATATGGCCCTGGCTAAGTGTTGGTGCGTTGGCCCCTTATCCTTAGGTCCCAGTCATGCGGGTATGACCCATGTGGCCTAGTCCTTCCTCTCCACGCCAAGTGGCCCTGCGATGGCCCCCTTCGACCGAGGCTTAGCCGAAAAAAATGGTCACATATCACTTTAAATATATATTCGATCGTTGGTTTGAACAAGCACCATAATAGCCCGGGTGGCTAACACATTTGTTGTAGTTTGTTGCCCATGCTGAGGTTGGGGATTTGAGCCCGACGGAGTCGCAACCAAATTTTTGGCCTAGCCAACATTGGAAAAATATAGGTTTCCACGTGGCACCCTATGATTGGGCCACATGTCACCCTATGATTGGTTCGTACGGTACAATCAACACCCAGTCAACATGCACGATCAACTGCCACGTCACTACCGTACAACCACATGCTGTGCCACGTCATTTGTACTACCCAGTCACCTTCCACATCAACATACGTACTACCTAGTCACCCTGCCACGTCAACATCCGTACAACCACCTGTCGTCCATACTGCCACGTGTCAGCCTGTCATTGGGCCATGTCACGTACGAACAACCACATGTCAATTCCATACTGGTTAACTCAACCCGAAAATGCTAAAATCGAGTGACACGTGTCACCTCCTCATGCTGCCACGTGTCCCTATTGACATCACCTGTCATACTAATGATGTCAATAGTACGACCTGTTGACTTTGACTAGTTTGACTTTTTGCTTGTTTGGGAAATCGATCAGAACACAATATCTTTTGTATACGGTGTCCATTTGCGAAAAAAATTGTATGGCTGGAATAAGCACGATGAGCCAGACGCAATGGCGTTGGTTTGATCCGATTCTAAGAAATTTTATGTTTAGGCCTTCTTGGATCCATTTTGGATCAACAACTCTTGTCCTAGTCACGCATGACTTCACAAAAACATTTATTTTAGAGTGTGATTCCTTAGGGCATGGAATTGGTGGAATTTTAAAGCAAGAAGGAAGGCCCCTTGCCTTTGAAAGAAGCCATGTTAAAGGAAAGAACTTACTTTGTTAAGAACCAACCAACCAAAATAGCATAAAAAGAGAGAGAAGCAACTCCATGCCTTGATAAGAGAGAATAATGAATGTGAAGCCTCTTCAAGTGGGAAACCTCCTTTTAGAATAGAAAAAATGTACAAGATGAGATGCTTTTCTAAAACTAGGTCTCCTTAGTGTATATATAGGAGATAAAGAGTACAATTGCAATTAAAGTGTCTAGCCAAAAACACTAATATAACAATAAAAATATAATAACTCTTTATCTAGGGCTTTACATTGGGATTTATGCTTAAAATGGAGCTTTGTCTAGGGATTAACATGTTCCTCCCCTTCAAAAAAGTGTTGTCCTTGACACTTAATTAGTTGTGAATGTTTCTGCATGAAGAACTCATCTTCCCATGTCGCCTCTTCCATTGGTAGGTTCTTCCACTTGATGAGATACTCAGTAATTGCTCGATTTCATGGCTGCTCAATCATTGTTTCAAGAGATACTCAGTAATTGCTCGATTTCATGGCTGCTCAATCATTGTTTCAAGGATTGTTTCTAGTTCTAGTATGATTTTCTCTTCTTCATTAATCTCTAGTAAAATAGTTTGAAATGGGATATTGTCATCGATTACCTACTTTAAGAAATAAATATAGAAGATAGGATGTACACGTGAAGATGGAGGCAACTCCAATTTGTAAACCATACTTCCAATCCTCTACAACGCCTTATAGGGACCATAATACTTGGGTGTTAATTTATTGTCCTTATTTTATAGCTTGAGGACATCTATTTGTATGGTTGTAGCCTCAAAAATACCCAATCCCCCACTTCAAATTCTCTTTCACTACAATGTTGATTTTCTTGTTGTTTCATCCTATTTTATGTTGAAACCAAGTTGTCCTTCAATAGTTTGAGAACCTCTTGTTGGTGCTCTATGTGTTCCTCCACTACTTGAACCTTCACTTTCCCTCTCAAGGGTGATGTGATGGATGGAGGATGATATCCATAAAGTGCCATAAATGGGGACATTTTTTTTGAAGTATGGAAGGACGTGTTGTACCACCATTATGCCAAGGGAAACCACTTGACCAATTGTGTTTGTTTATCAAATGCAAAGCAACAAAAATACCCTTCTAGACATTTATTCACAATCTTAGTTTGCTCATTGGATTGAGGATGGTAAGAGGAGTTGTGAGCCAATTGTACCCAAACGAGAAAATAATTCAGTACAAAAATTTCCAATGAAAATTGGATCTCTATCACTGATAATAATCTAGGGAATTCCATGTAGATTCTGAATTGTTTCCATGAAAGTTGTGGCTACTATACTTTCTTTAAAAGGATGATAAAGAGAGAGAAAATGGGCATACTTTTTGAGTTGATCCACTACTACAATGATGACATTCTTTCCTTCGGACTTGGGTACACCTATAATAAAATCCATTGAAACCTCTTCCCATCGTTGACTTGGTATGGCTAATGGCTATAGGAGCCTTGGGGTATTGATTGTATCTCCTTATTCTATTGGCAGACCATACATTTAACCAAAAAATTTTGAACATCATCTTTAAGACCTTTGCAGAAAAAAAAACTTCTTGATCCTATGGTAAGTTTTCAGTAACCTTGAATGTCCTCCTATAGGAGAAGTGTGCAATTCCAAAAATACCTTGTGTTTGAGTTGGGAATTCTTAAATAAGTATATGTGATCTTGATACTACAACAAATCATTCTTCCACACAAATTCATCTAATGCACTTGGGTCCTCCTGTAGTTGTTGAATGAACTTGCATACCTTCTAATCTTTCTTCCATTCTATCATTTCTTCTTCCACCAAGTCAAATTGCGGAATGAAAATAGCACATAGTAAACTCTGTGTCTTCCTCTTTCCTTGAAAGTGCATCTGCCACAATATTTTGTTTTCCTTTTCTGTAGATAGTTTTAAAGTCATAACCTAACATATTTGTAACCAACGTTTTTTCTCTTATGAAGATAACTATTGTTTCTAGAAGTACTTAACACTATCATGATCTATTTTTACATTAAAGTGCATTCATATTAGGTAAGGGCACCATTTCTTAACTGCATGTAGTATGGCCAACATTTAGTTTTCATAAATGGGTTTGAGTAAATTATTTCCTTTAAGTTGGTTGCTTTCAAAGGAAAAGGGCCTTCCTTCTTGCATTAAAACTGAACCAATGCCATTCCTTGAGGCATCACACTCCACAATCAAGTGTTTGTGAAGTCAAGTGTGGTCAAGACAAGAGTCGTACACACAACCTCCTTAAGTTTTTCAAAAATTTTGCTTGCTTCTTAAGTCCAAGAAAATGTCTGCTTTAATAATGTTGTTAGAGGTGCTACTGTTTGACCATAATTCTTGACAAACTTGCAGTAATAACCTATCAATCCTAAGAATCCTCTAATATTCTTTAAGGCTTTGGGAATTGACCATTCCATCATGCCTTTAATTTTGTTAGGGTCCACTTTGACACCTTCATGAGATACAATATGATCCAGAATCATGAAGGAAATAAAGATTAAACTCCAAAATCATGATTATTCATCACTCCAAGATCTGCATCACAGGGAGTTCAACTCCCTATGAAGCACAATTTTCTTTCATATAGAGAGTTACTATAATCCCTTCATATAAAGACACAATTTCCTTTTTTTTCTCACATACATGTGGTCTCTGGCTAATTTGTAAATCTAAATAGATACCTTTAACTATACATAAGGATATTCTTAAATACATGTTTGAGGAAAATTTGTAAATTTATTTGTAATATATTCTTAAATACTAGATTATCCATACTCCCACTTTCTATGATTACTTTGCATACCATGTCCTTGGTCTTGCAAGTAGTCCTGAACAGACTGTTCCTATGGATTGGTTCCTTTGCCTATTTCTCTAGTTTCAAGAGAAACTTCCTCATCATGAGGGATCTCCCATCTTCTGTTGTTTCTTCCTCCACATCCCTCTTCTGTGCTTCAGAAATGTGAGCTTCTCCTCCTTTTTCTTTCTTCTTCTCAGGACATTCCCAAGACATATGCCATGTCTTTCCATAGGCATATCATTTCACTTCTCCTACTCTGCATCTTCCTCTTCCTCGAGAAAAAAAGTTTCTTCCACCATACTGTCCACTTCGGGAACTTCCTCCTCTCTCTTCCTGACTGTAATACTTTCTAGTCTCAGCTTTGGGCTTTTGGAATTTCTCTCGAACAATTACTCTGCCTCTGTTTGGAGTCTTTCCTTTGTTTCGCTAGCTTTGATTTCTGGCCAATTTTTCCTCCACTTTCAGTGCCACCTGATAAGCGTCTTCTATAGTCCTCATTGTCATCATGTTGATTTCATCCTAAATTTCATATCTTGGGCCATTGATATACCTAGAAACTTTTTCTTCATCATTCTCCCTATGTCATGCTCTGATGTTCAGCCTGTAAAACTCTTCAGTGTACTAACCCCTTCTATCTTAGGTTCTATAATTTCCTAAACATATTCTTCTAATAGTCCTTGGATATGACTTTATCCTTTAATTTAGCTACCATTCTATCCCAACTTTTTATTTTTTGCTTACATTTGCATCTCGTGTCAGCCTACAATTCGTCCCACCAGAGCGCTACATGTCCCTTCAATCTGGTAACAACATGCTTCACCTTATTTTCATCATCGAGCTCCTCATAATCGAAGTACTTGTCTACAACACTTATCCAATCTAGCAACTCCTCAACATCTAAGTTTCCTTCATACATTGGGAATTCTATTTTTTCTCTAGCCCCCATTTTGACAACAGCTCTCAATAGTCATTCTTTTGCAGCTTGTTCTCCTACTGCTTCTTCTGCTTCAACATATTCACTCTTAGCTTCACTATACCTTCTAATCTTTCTTCCATTCTATCATTTCTTCTTCCACCAAGTCAGATTGCGGAATGAAAATAGCACATAGTAAACTCTGTGTCTTCCTCTTTCCTTGAAAGTGCATCTGCCACAATATTTTGTTTTCCTTTTCTGTAGATAATTTTAAAGTCATAACCTAACATATTTGTAACCAACTTTTTTTCTCTTATGAAGATAACTATTGTTCCTAGAAGTACTTAAAACTATCATGATCTATTTTAACATTAAAGTGCATTCATATTAGATAAGGACACCATTTCTTAACTGCATGTAGTATGGCCAACATTTAGTTTTCATAAATGGGTTTGAGTAAATTACTTCCTTTAAGTTGGTTGCTTTCAAAGGAAAAGGGCCTTCCTTCTTGCATTAAAACTAAACCAATGCCATTCCTTGAGGCATCACTCTCCACAATCAAGTGTTGATGAAGTCAAGTGTGGTCAAGACAAGAGTTGTATACACAACCTCCTTAAGTTTTTCAAAAATTTTGGTTGCTTCTTAAGTCCAAGAAAATGTCTCCTTTAATAATGTTGTTAGCGCTGCTACTGTCTGACCATAATTCTTGACAAACTTGTAGTAATAACCTATCAATCCTAAGAATCCTCTAATATTCTTTAAGGTTTTGGGAATTGACCATTCCATCATGCCTTTAATTTTGTTAGGGTCCACTTTGACACCTTCATGAGATACAATATGATCCAGAATCATAAAGGAAATAAAGATTAAACTCCAAAATCATAATTATTCATCACTCCAAGATCTGCATCACAGGGAGTTCAACTCCCTATGAAGCACAATTTTCTTTCATATAGAGAGTTACTATAATCCCTTCATATAAAGACACAATTTCCTTTTTTTCTCACATACATGTGGTCTTTGGCGAATTTGTAAATCTAAATAGATACCTTTAACTATACATAAGGATATTCTTAAATACATGTTGTTTGAAGAAAATTTGTAAATTCATTTCAATACCATTAACACCAGGTGTAAACCTCAAAATTATGTACACTTTTATATTTATAATTGTTTGTAGTTGAATACCATTAACACCAAGTGTAAAGCTCAAAATTATGTTACACTTTTATATTTATAATTCTGTGTAGTTGAAGAATAAATACTAATCATAATTTTATTGAAGCTAATCTATGTGAATAGTCTAACATTATTTTTATAATTTTTTATAGTTGAAGAATGAATACTAATACTAATTTTGTTTTTATAATTTTTTGTAATTGAAGAATAATTTTGTTTTTATAATTTTTTGTAATTGAAGAATGAATACTAATTATAATTTTGAAGTTGGTCTATGTAAATAGTCCAACATTGTTTTTCCATAGTTCCTACTTACCTTCTTTTACTTCTTCTAATGTTCAACATTGTTTTCCCATAGTTCCTACTTACCTTCTTTTACTTCTTCTAATGTTTCTTAGTGTACTAGTTTCATTTTCCAAGGATGTGATGTTTTTGGTAATTATCTTTGTAAAGATCATGACATGCTTTTCTAATTGCTTTGTCTTGGGTCTACATACGTAGACTTTTAAATTCCTTACAAAGTCACTAACTATAAGGAGGATCTCACTTCCATTCTTTCTTTGATGGGGACATAACTTGATGACCACATGGTTGACAACTTTAGTTATGTGTAGTTTAGTGAATGATATTGATGAAGATAATCAAGTCATTTATTCCTACAATAAATTTATATTTATTCTCACTACATGGTTGACAACTGTAGTCATATGTAGTCTAGTGAATGATATTGATGAAGATAATCAAGTCATTCACCACTACAATAAATTTATATTTATTCTCAAATACTTTGAATTGAAAGGTTGTCATAAATCATTTATGCATAAAAAGTTACATAAGAAGCATCAATCCATTAATCAAGTCATTCACTCCTACAATAAATTTATATTTATTCTCAAATACTTTGAATTGAAAGGTTGTCAAAAGTCATTTATGCACAAAAAGTTACATAAGAAGCATCAATCCATTGCACTCATTATGTTTTGTAATATAAAATATTATTTAGTTTCATAACTAATAAATATACCTTGTGAGTATCCTAATAAATCAATGAGGTCTCCCTTCCATTCTTCTCTCGTGGGGCAAGAATTCCATGAAACATAATGGTACAACCCTACAAATCTCATGATATCAATGGGTAAGCATATCATTCACACGAACACTAGATTTTTATATTTTAGTCCCACACTCATTAATTAAATAAATGTCAAAAGCAACTAAAGCTAAAGAAGCATCTTCAAGTGCATGCACATTACTACTTCAATCATCACACTATTTTTATAAGTATCTTTTAATGTTTATAAATATAAAATATTATTTAATTATAAATATTAAATATTATATTTAATTAATGTCATGTTGATAAAATTTTAAAAGTTTATTTTTATATTTGAAAATTTTTAAGTGAAACATTTTCAAATCACCATAATTTTGATGAGTTAAAAGATTAGGAAGGTCAGTGTTGCAATATATATTTTGTAATTGTGATTTAATGTGGGTGTATACAAGACATTTTAAGAGAATGTGTTTTTCATCTTCAATCCTCTTAGTGTCACAATGATAACAAATTCTTTGAACCCACAAAGTTTTAGGAATTGTCCAATGCATGTTTCATTATTGAGCCTCTGAGAGTTTGTTCTTATTTTAACAATGTTGATTTTCTTCTTTACGCTAATCAAAACATATACTTTTGATCTTTTAGATTATGGTTGATTGTCTCCTTATAGTATCTTCATTTTCTTTTATCCTCTAATTCTTTATCACAACACAATTTCTCCTTAAATTTAGATGTAATAATATTT
>CBVK0101368651.1:0-16904 GCA_900067695.1 Picea abies | reverse complement strand
CAAAGTGACATCTTTCTTGATTCCCCAATGATTTAGCCAAGATTTGACATCTTTATGCCAATCCCACTTGAGTCGCAGGTGGTTTTGACTAGAGTTTAAAGCAATCTTATGAAGCCTCTCATCTTCCATGTTGTTTATCTCGTTCTTGTACATTAGTTACCTACTCATAGTTGTATTTTCAATAGGGAAAAGACTCGCTTCTTTGACAAAAATATGATAGGGTGTATTGCCTTTAATTTTGAGAATATAAGTTATAAAGCACTTTTGGATTTGCTCTATCTTTCTCCACAATTCTCTAGAGATGTTGTAGCGCCAAACTTCACAACCATATAAGATAACATCAGTGGCGAGAGTCTCAAAGAGGATTGTCTTCTTATTCCATAGCCAAAGGTCCATTGATTTACAACTGTTTTCAAGTCCATAATAAGTCTTCCATCCTCCATTTATCATTTTCTCAATGCTATAGTTCCAATTAAGCCTGTGAGGTCGATTTCAAAATATTTGTATGAAGTCACTTCTTCCAAGTTGTTGTCATCATACACAAAATTAACATAATCGATCTTATTGGAGTTAACTATCATAACCTTTAGTTTCTCAGTGTTAACAATTATACCTATACTTGAGCAAAAATTCTTGAGAATTTTTAATTGCTTGTCAGGATCATAAGAACTTATTAGCATAAGAACAATATCATCAACATAAAAAAGAAGAATAATGACTATATCATCCAACTAATGTCAGATCAACAACATGCTTTTTCCAAAAACCCTCTCGATATATTTACCAAAAAAGACAAGGAAAAAGGGACAACCTTACTAGGTGCTCCTACATTTCACAATAACTTTCTTATACAACTTTATTGAAAAACTCTTAGCTCAAGAAATTTTTTTAAAATCTTGTAATCTAAAAATTAATTCCGAAACATATGCCAAAAACTGTTTTAAAGTCAACAACATAAAATAAAAAATTTAGTAAAATTTTCAAAAGTGGTTTGAATACTTCCCAAAAAAAATCCGCGGGAGTCCGGTAATCACGCCTCTCACGCCAAACAGACAAAAGGGCAGTTACAGAGAGAGTTCTAACTGCTCTGACAGGTGGGCCCGCCACCGCCGTCACTGTCATCAACTCTGTTTTGTCGAATACAACGACCACTGCTCTTTTCCACGTGCAGATTATTGAATATTTGATTTTCGCTACAGATCCGCCGTTCTTGCTTCTTATTGCGCCGGGAATAAGAGAATTTCAGTTACTAACTACAGTTAAGTTAGTTGGGTTATTAAAGATGCCATTTGAGTTTGTCTTTAGTCTTTAAGAAAAAACAAATTGCGCTGTATTTAATTAATTAATATTTGCCGGGAGTTTAATTGTATTTATGAATTATTGCAGGATTGGATGAAATAATTATGTGTTGGTGTAATTATCGATTACATCCGCATTAATTATTATTATTATTTTTAAGTCAAAATATTTTGATTTGTGCGGGAGAATTGGTATCCATGATATGGCAATCAACCCAAGGCCAGTGATAAAAAACTCTTATAAATTTATTTCATGGTTATATTTTATCTAATTTGTTAATAGTTTTGAGATTGAGTTTTTTTTGGTAACTGAAATTGGGAGGCAAACATATGCTGGGCCAAAGTGAATAGCAGAGTATGTTCTTAAGAATAATCAATTTGCTAGCTATACAATGGTAAAAAAAACCAAAATTTATAGGTTGGTATTTTTAGATCAAGCTCGAGACTTTCTTAGATTCAAACTTATTACTTTTTTATTGTAATAATGGATATTTACAAATTGTTTACATAAGATAATGTAAAAACAAAACATAATTAATTGACATGTCAAGTTATCCCCTCGCTATATGAGATGTTATTCAAGATTCATTGAGAGTTCCTCAAGATTCCTAATTTTGTTTCTCTCTCTACACTTTTTGTTCGATTTCCTTCCTCTTGTTAAAGGGGGAGAAGGACTTCGATTCTTCTTTAATATTTCCGCGAAGGAGGGAGATTTAGTTTCATTTCCCTCCATGCATCACCAATCTCCTCTCCTAATGAAGATGAATCATTTTCGTGGGGAGTTACCGAAACCCCAAATGGTGTCCTATCCATAGATTTTGGAATTGGATCCTTCCCATGCGAAGTTGCGCTACCCCCAAGCAAGGCCTCATTTCCTGTCACTGTGTTTTCTAATTTCTTTTGTTCTTTTATTGGCAGCTCAAATTTGCTCTTTGGGTGTTTTTTTGTCAAGAATCTTCCTCCACTGATCACTCTTTTTCTTCATCTTGAGTTTCCAAAGCTTCAAATCTATTACTGGAGGAAATAGATGGGCGAGCTTGAGACCTATGGTCAAGCTGAGCCCCCCTGGGTTGTTGTTTCTTATGCTTTCTTGAAACTTGTTTGAATATTTGATCCACATTATTCTACAATGGTTGAGTTTCTTGAGCTTTAGAGCAACTTTTGGCAAAGTGCCCATATTCATGACAAAGGTTACATTTGAAAGGTACTTGCTCATAGTCAAGGGCCTGAAGATGACTCCAACCCTCCAAGTTGAGTTGAATCGCCTTTGGCAGTCCCTTTGAAAAATCTATGCTCACACATATTCTGGCGCATGTGAAAATATTGCCCTTAGGCTTAGAATGAGTTATATACCGACCCAGTTTATTTCCAATGGCTTTGAAATTGTCTTCACCCTAGAAAATAAGGGGGAGGCATCAAAGTCTAATCCAAACATGAGTTCTAGAGATCTCCATATCTGGGTTAAAGTTGAGAGTTCAATGGAAAGAAACATTCCCCTATAATCCATGAAGTAAGGGCCAGATCTGAAGATTAGGTCTCGATCTTCTTTGGTTTCAAAAATAAATATATTAAAACCTTTTCCACAATAAAAGGCAATGGGATCTTTCTCAGTCCAATTCTTGGAAATCCATTCCAGTACAATCCTAGGACTGGGCTAAAGGCCTAAAAACTTACCGACTGAGCCTCACTCCATCAGAATGATAGAGTTTTGTTTTGCCACAGAATGCCCCAAGTCTAGACTGGGGATGGAATCAAACCTTTTGGCAAGTTTTCCCTTTCCAGTGGAAAGGGAAGGCCCACCCATGGAGAAGAGGCCAAATATTTGCTTCAACCAACTCCAAAAAATGTGTACATCCCACGACAAATGAGGGCACAACTCGAAGAACGCAGGATCAAATAAAATTTGGATATGACCATCAAATCCAAAGCCACTACCGACTCTCCTCCAAACGAGTGCAACCAGGGACGAGGGTGGCAGCTAGGGAAAACCTTAGCCTCAGAGGAAGACACTTGAGCTCCAACTCATCTCTCCTCCAATAAAGATCTAGGAATAATTTTGGGATTGAGTTGATAAGTATATAAATTCATAATTTTAATAAGTTTATTTTTTTTAATGAAATAAAGTCCTATTTTGATTCATTATTTTTTCTAAAGTTTTTATCAATAAAATAAAAGGAAATTATCTTTTTTAATAAAAATTCTATTACATTTTATTAATATAGTGGAATTATAACTTTTAGCAAAACTTTTATCAAATTTCGGGAAACTTATATTTTAAACTACCTAATTATATTCATCACAATAAAATTAAAATTAAAAACATCAAATTTATGTAGATTTTCACAATTAGTCATAATTTCAATATAATTTATGTAATTTTTATGTGTTGAAAGTTTAAAAACTTTTTTTTAAATGGATATTTTATTTATTATTAGGGGATCAAAATATTATTATTGCAACTCTTAATAAAAAAAAAAAACATTTTATATAAGAGAAATAATAATAATAAAATAATATAATGTAGAAAAATAAATTAGAATATCATAGAGTTGACTTAGTACAAATAATAAAATTTGCTAAAAATGAAGATTCAATAAAAAAAAATTAATGAATAAGATTTAAGAAAAAACAATGAATATATGAATAAATTATTTAATTAGCATAGAGTTCAAAAGTGTGACTAGATATCATAATTGGTCTATAGGACCTTAAGAAGGTAAGAGATTACTTTTATTTCTTTAAAATTGTATTCCTATGTTAAAAAGGCATTGAGAGAAGCGTTCCAAGATCACCATAGTTTTGATGACTTAAAAGGTTAGGAAGGTTTGTATTGTGGAAAATAATTTTAAATTGGAATCTAATTTGAGTATAGGCAAGACATTCTAAGAGAGTGTTTTTCATCTTCAACCCTCTCAATGTCACAGAGATGGCAAATGCTTTCATCTCACGGTGTTTTGGGAATTGTCCAACACCCAATTTCACTATGCAACATGTGAGAGTTCGTTCTTATTTTAGCAATGTTGATTTTCTTCTTTACACTTGTCAAAACTGAGAGGTACTTTTGATCTTCTAGATAGGGTTGGCCACCTCCTTGTAGTATCTTAATTTTCTTTTATTGTCTAATTCTTTATAACATGACATATGCTCCTTAAATTTAGATGTGATAATATTTTTAATATTATTGGTATTCTACATGATGACTTCTTCTTGTATTCACCAACGATTTAGCCAAGATTTGGCATCTTTATGTCATCCCCGCTTGCGTCGTTGGTGGTTTTGGCTAGAGTTTGAAGTAATTTTTGGGAGCCTCTTGTCGTCCATGTTGTTGATCTTGTTCATGTACATTAGGTACATAATCATAGCAGTGCTCTCAATGGGGGAAAGACTAACTTCTATGAGGAGAATAGGATATGGTGTATTGCCTTCAATTTTGAGATTCTAAATTATAAAATTCTTTTGGAGATGTACTATCTTTCTCAAGGATTATAAGATGATAAAAGTAATAAAAAATATAATAAAATGGAGATTTAAGAAAAAAAAAATGAAAAAATGAAAAAAATATTTAATTAGCATAAAATTAAAAAGTGTGACTAATAATTGTAAAATGATAAAAGTAATGAGAAATATAATAAATGAAATATGAGAAATGGCATCTGGATGGGGTGTCATACATTGGGACCAAGACACCCTTCACATTCCTGGAGGAGTTTGTTCTATATATCGATGCATGCTAGCATTGTGAGTAGGTGAGGAAAGTGGAGGATGAAGGTTATCAGAGCAGGGTTAATCCATCTGGCTTGTAGTTTGGGAATGATTTGGTAAGGATGACATAATAGTGTGTCATCATGGATGAGACAAGGACTTGGGTTCTTAGAACCCGCTCCATTGGTAGATACATGGGGTTTGTGGCAGTAGGAGAAGATTCTTGTTGTAATGATGTTGGTGGCTCCCTTGGTTCAATTCTAAATTTGTTGGTTAATATCTTGATTTTTTAACTTTATGTATTCTAGTGTAGACCCTCCTAGTTTCACTGCACTAAAATCATGTCTGCATCAAGGTGAATGCGTGAGTCTAAGAGAAATTTGGTCTAAAAGTTGGGTGAATTCACTGGGGGTCCTCATTTTCTGGTCTAAGGTGCCTAGCCTGCCCTTTGTCCCTTCCCCCAATCAATCTTCACATCCTTGGTCTTCTATGCCTTTGTATTTTGATATCCCTAGCTCTTAGGGGCCTAGTCATTTTCATCCATTTCCCTCATGTTTCTTTGGAATCAAATAAACACGTCATACTTTCTTTGGGTCCATCTCTTCTAGCTATCCCGTCTCTACCCTTCTAATGTTTGGGAGTTGGCCCAGTCTTCGGTTTACCTCAAAAATTTGAATGCGTTTGTGAAGGCACCCTTGCTCACTTTCAACATGGAAATGATATCATGCATTCTTACTAGTGTTCATTATTCCTAGGCCTTGTGCACCTCCTCTCCTCCCCCTTAAATTCGACCCTCTATATTTCTGTCAAGGACGAGCTCACTCCAATTATGATTGTTGGTAAAGATTCTGACCTTGATTATAGTAGACATGGGCACAACAAAGATCCTTCATCCTCTTTCAAGTTATCCCCTTCCTGGAAAGAACCCTGGTGCATTACCAGAGCTCAATTGTAAGCCATGAGATTGGTTGGAGATTTCCATTGTAGATTCGCTATGGAAACAAGTCAAGGTGGACCTATCAAGCAAGAAAGGAAAAACAAATCCAAGGATCAAACAGAGGTAGCGTTTAAGGAATGTCTTCCAAACAATGGATACTCTAGAACAAGGGATCAATATTTTCAAACTCATTGAGATTTATTGGCTAAATAAGGACTTCATCACTTAGGTGGTGGAGGAGAAAGGTAGCCAACAACAAGTCATTATGCAAAATCTAAATGTGAAGGAAAAAACATTTGATGCCATGTGTAAAGAGGATTTTAATATTGAGATTACAATTAATGACTACTTAGAGGCCCAACCAAATTCAATGGATGAAGCTGACTAAGTCCCAACATTTGCACGTACTCCTTCAAATCCTACTCTACTAGATGATGAAACCAATGCTCATATAGACAACCATTACTAGAAGAATCATGGACATGGTTCCATAGGGTTAACCACCTATATTTATCTTTGTCAGAAGAATTGAGGGGAAACAACAACCTCCTCAAACACATGACATATGTTTATTTTTTGTTATTAGTAGGATATTTCAGTCCAAGTATAGGTTTATAGATGCTCTAAAAAGTTGTCAGCAATCTTTTGAAGTAAAACAATGGTCTTTTTTATTGCAGTCCTAGTTTTCCAGGTGGTAGGCCACATGTAGTGTTGTATGTACTTTATTTTATGATATATTAATACTTATACTAGCTAGCTTACAAAAAATAAATAAAAAAATATGAGAAATGACAAATATAAATAAAGAGATAATGGGCATAAATTAATTATTAAAAAAGTTTTTTTTTTTTGAAAGGTAATATGATGATGATGATGGTTAACATCGATTGAGATCAAATTTAGTTTATCGGACCTTGAGAAAGGTAATACAATACTTGGCTTTATTTAGAATTTGATATATGTGCTAAAAAATCTTTAAGATAACATTCCTAGATCACTATAGTTTTGATAAGACAAAAGGTTAGGAAAGTCAGTATTGTAGCAAAATATTTTGAAATTATGATTTATTGTGGGTGTACACATGACATTTTAAGATAAAGTTCTTTTGATCTTCAACCCTCTTAGTATCACAAAGATGACAAATTATTTCGACCCACAACATCTTGAGAATTGTTCAACACACTATTTCACTATGGAGCTCATGAGAGTTTGTTCTTATTTTAACAACATTGGGTCAAAGATGATAGAAATATTTTTAAAATTTTTCATAACATAGACTTATATATAAAGGGTGAGATAAATAAATTATATGATAATATATATAGATCGAGATAATATTTTATAAAAGTTGAAGGATGATAAAAAAAGCTAAAGAAAATAAATTAATTAATATAAAAGAAGAGAAAGAATAAAGGGAGGGTGACAAAACTAGTTATAAGTTAGAATGGATAGGAAACCATTTTGGTGACAAAGTTTGTGGATGATAGGTTTCCAAGAGTTATTCAGTTTATAGCCATTTTCATGCTTAACATTGTTAGGGTGTTTTTCAATTTCTAGGGCTTCTCTAACAATGCAAAATGAGTAAATGGAGCATTGATGCTAAGAATTTAGTGTGATAAAAAAAAAAATGGAGCATTGATGCTAAGAATTTAGTGTGATAAAAAAAAATAATGTGCTTGTTGTTATGAGAGTGCTCCATGACAATAGGTTTGATAAAGTGATTACATAAGGAATCGACGAAGTATTCTTTGAAACAAGTTTGAATAGATCTACCGATTTGGTCGATGTAGTATTTTTCATAAGAACAGGGAATTCAGTAAACCCCTTGAGAAAGCAATGATTCAGATTTTTCTTTGATGCTCCATTCAAATAAATCATTTGTTCAATTGAATTCATCACTCACAACCTTCTGATTTGTGAAGTGAAAAAAACCAAACAAGATTGCACTTGAATTCTTCATTCTACTAAACTTCATAAACCTAACCTCCCTAAAGATGAATTTTATGTCCTTCATCACCTTAATGATCAACCTAACACCGTCATTCTAAAAGTTGATAGAGGTAATGCTTCGGTAATAATAAACACATTAGATTATGAAACCAAAATATTTGTTCTCCTTTCCACTTCCTCTTATAAACCTATCACTAAGAATTTCGTCAACTAAATTACCAACCTCATAACCAAAGCTATCAAGTCATCATCCTTAGATCCTAACATAAAAAAACACATCTTGCCTCCCAACCCTCAACCCCCCAAAATTTATGGATAACCGAAAATCTATGAAAAATGAAACCCTCTTAGAACCATTGTTAATGTTCTTGGTGCTCCCATCTATGCCCTAACTAAGATCTTATTGGAAAAGGTTCAACCTTTCATAGGCCAAACCCCCTCATTTATAAAAGATTCCATGGACTTTATTCACAAAATCAATTATCTCCACCTTAACAAACAAGGCCTTGTGCTTAGTTTTGATGTTGTTTCCTTGTTCACTAAAATCCCTATTCCTCAATATCTTGACATTGTTTCTAATTAAGTACACCCTAAAACCTTCAATTTGATAAAAAAACTATCTTTCCTTTACCTATTTAGTTTTAAAGGAAAATTCTATGATTAAATTGAAGGAACTACTAATGTATCCTCCTTATCCCCTATAGCGGAAAACATGTTTATGGAACACTTTGAGACTCTAGACATTAACAACAACCCTCTAAAACCCAAATATTACTTCTAATTTGTTGATGACACCTTTGTTATATGGCCCCTTGGCTAGTGTTTCCTAAACTTATTTCTCAAACATCTTAACAACTTATCCCATCATATTCAATTTATTATGATAACCCAACAAAACATTTATCTTCCATTCTTAAATGTTCTAGTTACTTGTCAACCTCATGGCTCCTTGTCCCNNTCTTAAATGTTCTAGTTACTTGTCAACCTCATGGCTCCTTGTCCCGCAAAGTCTTTTGAAAAAAGACTCATACTTGTAAATACCTTCATGCCCAATCCCACCACCACCTTACTAAAAAATATACAGTCTTAAGAACTCTTGTGTCTACAGCTATTTGAATTTCTACACCTGTTGATCTCTCTTCTTTTCAAGGACTAGAGTCAACCTCCTAGGGTCTTCTTGAAAGATTTATCAATATTCCCTCGGTGTTTTTATAGTGGTGGTGTCACACTTTCTCACTTAGATATTAAATAAACTTACTCAAAACATAAATTCATACATTCATAACATGAACACCTGTGAGTGGACTAGGTGATAAAATAATTGATCAAATAATAAATGAATTATAAAAATATGATAACCTCACATGAAAGAATATCAAATAATAAATGAATTATAAAAATATGATAACCTCACATGAAAGAATAACTACACCCATTCATTCGGGTAATGAGAAAAGGGATTTTCGCAAGACTAGTAGACAAAAAATAAATATGGTGGTCTAGAAATAAGAGAACTTTGAATGATTTCATTCATTAAAACTCACAAGATGCATAGGAGAAACAAACAAAAGATCTCATGCTTTATAAAAATTCTGAAACCACAAATGTTATGAAATCCTGGAAATAGATGTCTCCGAGAGTAAAAAAAAAATATTACAAATTGAATGTTCAAGTTCAAATAGTCTGTTTACCTATCACAAGACACAATGTTCATGATAATTAAATGATAAAAGTAAAGGTGTTTGTGCAAATAGACTGGGATTGGGGCTTCCGTGGACCATACAAAATAGTAGAAGAAACTTGGAAGGAAAGGAAAAATGTAGTCAGGGATCGACTTTACAAATGAGAAATACACTTAATAAAGATGGATGATCAAAGACAAGGACAAACAGAAGGGAAATGATTCAAAAAGAAAAACCCACACAAAATGGCAGAGGAATGGCATACTGATGGATGTATCTCTCTCTCTCTCTCTTGATTGTTATCCTAGTGATGCCTTTGTTGTTGGGAACTTTTTCTTTATATATGGACAATAAGCCTTCTTGCAATAACTGCTTTTCGGTAGTTATTCCTGATTAAATATTTCTGCCAACGACTTCTTGAGCCAGTAATCAATATAACTCTTCATTGGCGTGATGGTGACGTCTTGTTTAACCATTAATATGGATATTTTCTCTTCAATTTCCTGAAACTCTGAGTGTAGTTTCTCTATTGATGCCAAGTACTCATCATTATTATTTACAAAAGTAACAAGCCAATGCTTAATTTCATCCTCTGGAAAATCAGTGAGTTCATCAAACTTGTTGGCCCATGATGCTTTAATCATGCTCAACTCCATTTCTAATTGTTCTTTTGTTATTATGCCTGAATATCTTACAAATTGTGGGCCCTTAATGTCCTTAACAATTTCTAGTGGTTTTAAGAATGCATTGCTTCTTTTATCATTTACTCTTGTACATGTTCCAACTAAATCTCTTAACATTTGTATCCTTTCCATCTATTGGGTAGGTGTTTTGGTTAAGTTTTGGGATTTGTGCCATAATAAGTCAAAGAAGAAAAGGCAGTTAGAAGATGGACTAGAGTGCGTGACGGGAGTGGGCATTAAGGAGTCAAAGCGCATGATAGGAGGAAGTGTGATGGAGCAGTCCGCAAAAGATAGAAAGTAGTTAGGGTTTTTGGGACACTTTTGTCTAGTTTGTAACAGACTTAGCCCTATTTTGATGTATAAATGTGTAATGGGTTTTTGGGTAGAGAGGTTAAGAAGAGGCTAGTAGTGAATGAATGAGGAGTGAGTGAGTTTTTGGATAAGTGATTGGATGTTGTGACTGAGGTAGGATCACACTGCAACATAATGTCTAGGTAGGTTTGGGTAATGTTATTGTTGCATATTTTGTAGCACAACCTTAGTATATACTTGGGGGCAGTGGGTATAAAAATTTGTAGGAATGTTATCTTTGCTCCAACCTTTGCCTCTACAACTAGATAATATGAAATCGGATTCGTTGGTACTTTAACTGGTGCCAGAGTGTGTAACTCTAGAATATTATCAATGAATAATAGAAGAAGCCAGTCATTGTGGACGTAACCCAAGTTGGGTGAATCACATTAAACCTATGTGTTGTGATGTGTTGTGTTTTCATGTTATGATGTTTATTGTTATGGTACAATGATGATAAATGCTTAAGTATGATGATGAATGTGTTATTCACATATGATGTATAATGTTTCACACTGAAGTAACTAGTAATGGAATGAATGTTAAGTGGGAGAATGTCACACATAGAAAATATTGAGTGACAAGTAACTATTGACTAATGGAAACTGCACACATGAGTAGATGGTTAGTAAAGACATGTTGAATGCCTCCCTTCCCCTCATCATTGCAGAACCTTGGTTCTTGTAGCCCCTCTAGATGCCTTAGGTGAGACTTCACTTGCTCTGTAGGTGATACCGAAAGGGTTGGTGTCTAAGGGTTTTGTTGGTATTTTGATTTTAACCATGGGTCTTCCCTCTGTGTGCCAACAAATGGTTTCATTGCTAGGATCGAGAACTATAATTGAGGGGAATGTTTTGGAGTCCGAATAAGGAAGAGATCACTGAATGGATAGAAAGGAAGCAACGAGACTTTGCCAGAGAACAGAATAAAAAACCACAGCTCAATGAAGAACAATGGTTGTAAAGCTATGTTTTCACAGATCTTCATGAAATTTTCTTTGGTCAGTTCCCGATAATTTTGACTAAATGGTTAGAAAGACTAGTTGAGAATGTTGGGATATATTGGGTTGAAGCTCCAAGAAACTAGATCACTGAAGTGATCAGACAATTGAATAAAATAAGAAATATAATTTTTCATGCAATTGATTTTTGGTTGAATAGTGTACTGGGAGGTTACATTACATAGTTTGCAATAGATTTTACCCAGTCTTATGGTGTTGCAGAGAGGGACTTTTTCAAGGGTCCGCGCGGAAGATATTTGAGTGCACTGTCTACTTGGATAAATATGTTAATGTGTGATAAGAATGTCATGAAGATGTAGTCTAACTGCTAAGTGCCTCCATGGACATAAGGGGATTGGGGGACGACCAGATGATGATATGAGAGTGGAAAAAGGATGAGTAAGAACCAGATGGATTGAGGATGTCGAGAGAGGAAGACACTGAATTAGACAGAGAGATTAGATTGTTGCATTGTGGGAAAAGGTTTAGGTATAGTAAGAAAGAGATTGTGGCTGAGAGAGAAGAGAAGCACAGAGGATTTGAGGAAAGAGACATCTGCTCAGTATTTTAGATCACACCATATATAGAAAGAAAAGAGAAAGAAAAGGATCCCCAGTACGGTCCAGTAGAAGAAGGAAGTTCATCTCAGATCAAAATCTACGTCAAACCCACGACCCCATGTGTGTCACCTAGATCTGAAGTAGAAACTAGAATGTTGTCAAGAGCAATTGTAGTTAGTGGAGTAAATCAGAACAGTGGTCAGAATAGTGGAAGTATCTCAACGAACTAGAGTTAGTTAGCATCACCAAGGGTAAGTACTACACCGAATATAATGGTAGGGATAGATCATACACTCATGATGCTTGAATTTTAGGGAGTGGGGTTAGAGGACCCTGAGCAACACTTTTTTGTATGTGATATGATATGGACTACTAAGAATGTTCAATATGAAGCAACAAATATTGCGCAGTTAGCCATGACATTAAGAGCTCATGCACTGCTGTGTTACATGAAGTACCATATGACTACACTGGCATGATAGTCAAGAACTTTGGCAGAGATTGGACAAGCATTGTTAAAGGATTTTCGGACGCTGAAATACTAGTCTTAGTGTATCACACAACTCCAGGAAATTAAGCAAGTACGGAATGAGACCGTTTGGGATTACGATAAGAGATTTAATGATGTGATGGGTAGATTGAAATTTCATATTCTTGATGAGAAACATCGAGAATGGTTTATTGCAGGTCTATTGCCACACATTTTTTCTCCATTGAAATGATAGAAGGCCACGTCACATCCTGAAGCCTTAGAAATCACAATGAAGTTGGAGGCATCTCCTGTAGGAAATGACACAAGAATGGCATAGGTACAATCACAATTGGTTTCACTGAGGATTCAATTGTCAGAGACAACAAAGGAAAAGGAAAAGCATAAACATGTTTGGTGTATTAAATGTAAGACATAAGGCCATCGAAAGGAAGAATGTCCAACATTCGCTTAGTATATGGCTACAAGAGCACCAAACCCTTTGGCAAGAGCAGTAGGGTATTGTGAGATATGTAATACATGGGGACATCATCCAATTTCTTGTTCATTACTGCAGAAGTACCAGAGTACACCCATATAGTTATTCTATAATTTTTGCAAATCCATAGGAGACAATGAGAAATATTTTCATGCCTTCAACTTAATGAGAGAGAACACCTCAAATGTGTACAAAATCCAAGAAGAAAATGTTGCAACAAAAGGAGGGGTTCCATAGTACAACACCCCGAGAGGATTTAATCAGAGTAGATATGAAAGATTCGGTAGAGTTTGAGGATGAGGAGGATTTGGTCGAGGAGGTAGAGGAATGATAATTTATTATAATTGCAGTCAACCAGGACATTTAGAAAGAGACTGCCCGAATCCTTGCATGAAGTGCGCGTATTGTAGAGCATTGGATCATGTGACAGAGGAATGTCCTCAACTGATAGCGAAGTGGTAGGAAAGGGGGAACCAGAACCAACATCATAATCATAATCAGAATCCGAATTAGAACCTACATATGATAGAAGCCGATGAGCACGATGATCAACCCGGAGTAGCATCTGTTATGCATGGAGGAACGCAAACTGAACCAGATGCGATGGTAAAAGGAAAGGGGGTTGGGTAATGGATAAGGAAAGAAGATGATCCTATGCCAACATTTAATCTATAGAAAGAGAAAGAAATATATCAACAAGCTAGGAAGGATATATTAGGACCAGACTAGATATCATCAACGTCAAAAATACCACCAATATACGACATGCCATCAATATATGATCGCACCATTTGAGAAAGGTCAGTTGAAAAGGTAAATAATTTGAAAGATTTTATAAAGAGTTGTTTAGATTTGATGAAGGATGAAACAATGTTGAATGCACTTCGCGAGATGATTGATCAATACATTGTAGACAGAGAAATACCTATGACACAAAGATCAATGAATCAAGTATTTCACAAGAAGAGGACACATGGAGAATTCAAATTGAGTGTGCTAGTAGGAGAATATGACATGGATAATGTCATCCTAAACTTAGGATCAAATGTAAATTTTCTTCCAAGACAGATGTGAGAAATGGTGGGAAAGCCTAAGCTAGTTTGGTTGAATGTTCATTTAAGATTGGAAAATCAACATAAGATCATATCGATCGGGAGACTGGTAGGAGTACCTGTTAATATAGATGGAATATGCAACATAGTCAACTTTGAATTCATTGAGATCGTGGACAAGAGTCAACTGCATACAACATTTCTCGGACTAGATTGGGCCTTTGACAACCAAAAAATTATTAACTTGAAGAAGAGAGAAATGATTTTTGAAGGAGAAGGCTTAAAGGTCACTGTGCCATTAGACCCCATGGAGGAAAGAAGATATGTGGAGCCCACAAGAAAGGAAATTAATAACCTGTACAATATGAAAACACACATGGATGACTACGTCAATCCCACTACAGAAGGTGCACTTAGTTGGAGAAGCATTAGCCCTTGCGCATCAGATTCAGAGAAAGGACTTGAACATTGGAAACACATATTGCATGAAGTATCAATAAGAATATTTGCTCGCATTACTCGCTCTTTACGCTAGAATGGAAAAAAGGTATAGGGTACAACAAGGTTTGATGGTTTAATTGAGGTGAGGTCCTTTCTAAATGAATTTGAGTTGCAGATACCCAAACAACAAAGATTGTTAGCATTAGATATTGCATTGAGAGAAACTCCAACAGGATGGTGGGAAACACACAAGGAAGGAATAGAGGATTGACAACGCTGTAAAAGGATGATGCTGATCAGATTTGGAACAAAAGATATTATGCACAAATATACAGGGATGAGCGATCCAAAGGATCATATTTCACAGTGTATAACTACTTGGAGATAGATGTCGAAGCAAGAATGGACACATAGGTTCATACATACACTTGAGATGGTTCCCAAGAAATAGTATCTAGAACTAGAAGTGCGTAGAGTGAAAACATATTGGGAAGAGCTCACCCATAATTTTAAGGTAACGTTTAATTTTGAAGCTGAGTCACCCTTAGTAGATGCAACTCTGCAAGTCATTAGAAGTAACATTTTTATGGAAGAAATTAAGAGATAAATAGTACCTACATGTAGTTTGCATAGAGAGTTTGCGACATTCCATGAACTATTATAATGCTATAATGTTACTGAGGAAGATCAAGAAGAAGAAGATCCAAAAAATGTGCAAGTACTAGAGACTGAAGGGGAGCACAACGTAGTAGGTCCAGACCTTGAAACCGATGCATATGAGAAGACATTGAGGGTGTGGAAAGTGAATATTGGCATGGAAGAGAAACCTAAGTTCGTGAATATTGGTGATTATTGAAATGATGAGACTGTTGGAAAGATTGCAGACTTATTGCATGAGTATTAAGATATCTTTCTGGAAACCTTTTCAGAGATGAAGGGAATAGCTGGAGAATTGGGCGAGATGAAGATCCCATTAAAATCAGACGCTAAGCCAGTAAGTTAGAGACCTTACAAATTGAATCCGAAGTACAATGAAAAGTGAAAACAGAACTTGACAAAATGATAGAAGTTGGTATCATTGAGCCCATCGCAGAGTCCAAATGGATAAGTCCAATGGTGGTCCAAGATAAGAAAACAAGGGATATTAGAATTTGCGTTGACCTAAGGAAATTGAATGATGCATGTTTACATCACCCTTTCCAACCCCCTTTACAGACAAAGTGTTAGAAAATGTAGGAGGACAAGAGACCTACTCGTTCACCGATGGATTTTTAGGATATCATTAGTTAAAGATTGCGCTAGAAGATAGACATGAGACGCCATTTGTGAAAGAGTGGGGGAGCTTCCAATATACCATGATATCATTTGGGTTAAAGAATGCACATGTTGTGTTTTCTAGAGTAGATGTCGCAACCTTTAAAGAGTTTATTCATAAGTTTCTTGAAGTGTACTTATATGATTAGACTGTATTTAGCCTATTGAAAGACCAAATAGAAACTCTAAGGTTGATGCTTGACATAGATGATTTTAGGGGCTAAATTTCACAAATGGGATAATTTTCCATGTTTTTTCCCAAAAAACGATTCGCCAATTTCCATTTTTTCTAAAACCTATTCGCCCAAATTCCATATAATAAAATTATTTTACCTTAAAAATCGCCAAAGTTTTATAGAAACTATATAAAATCCTTAGAAATTTGAATATATTTACAAAACTATTGCCAAACATTTGACATTTTGCATATTAAGGACTAGTAAGATTAGTCCATGTTTCTACAATTTAATATAAATTTCAATCCTTAAAATTATCCATGATGCTTGATACATATAGACAATATCAGATATTATGAAATTTGAATAAACGTATTTTTTTGCACATCGTTTGGGATATTATTAGGTCATGTGGTATGCAAGCAGGGTTTGTTGGTTGATCCTGCCAATATAGCAATAATTATTAATTTTCCACCACTTGAATCGGTGAGACAATTGAGAACAACTTTGGGTCATATAGGTTATTATAGAAAAATTATTAAAGTCTATGCACAGATTATAGCTCTAATGGAAAAGTTATTGAAGAAATAAGCTAAGTTTCAGTGGAATGAAGACTATCAACATGGCATGGACGTATTGAAGAAAAAGTTAGTAACTGCACCCATTCTAGTGTTCTCGGATTGGAAGAAAGAGTTTCACGTTCATGTGGATGCATTGTTGATAGTGCTCGACATAGTATTAGCCCAACCAGGAGAGGGAGAGATAGACCATCCAATTGTCTTTGCTAGCA
>CBVK0101367622.1:0-12684 GCA_900067695.1 Picea abies | reverse complement strand
GAAGAGCCCATCAGATGGTTTTTGGGATGGCAGAGGCAGGACAGAGTTGTGACTAGCCCTTGCATGGAGAAGAAGAAGGATGCCCTCATCAGGACGCTTTGGTAGAGATTGACCTATGGGGGATCAACCCCTGCAGGTGGTATGATGGTTTTGATGGGAAGGACGCTACCAGAGCAGACTGGACATTCCCTGGAGGATGTGGCAGCGTGTTTGGATCTTGTGGCATGCGTGGCAGCTTGCAAGAGGCCCAGAGGGGCCAACGTCTTGCCTCTTGGATGTTGATCATGCCCTAAAAGGGCCAACATCTTCCCCAGAGGGGCTTGACGTCTCCCATTTTATCTCTATTATGACATTTTTAGCATTTTAAGTGACAAATAATGAAATATTGTAAAGTCAGCCTTGTCGGCTGTTTTAATGACCTATTTTGTTAATTAAAGGTCATGAGGATGATATAAATTGAGGACGTTTTACCCTCATTTGAACATAACATAACTTGATCTCTTGTGAGAGTGACTCTTTTATTTCTTGTCTTGGATATTTTTGGTCTTTTGGAGTGAGGCGCTACACTTGGAGGATTATCTTTGGCATATGCATGGTGCTTTTTATCATTGGAAGGTGTTAAAACTAGGGTTTGATTATGCTCTTCATGGATTTGTAAGTACATTTTGCATGCAAAAATTCTTTGTTGAATGGTTGTAGGTAGAATTGCTTACTTTTATGGTTACATTCTTGTTATTTGCTTAATCATTGACACCCTAGGGAGCCATCACACAAGTAGGTTGTGGCTTCATGTCCCCATGGTAAAAGCTTGTTAGCCATTGATTAGAGAAGGTTTAGCCTAGCCATAGCTACACTATCCATTCTCTTTTCTTGAGTTAGTTTTGAACATAAATTGAAGAAAGAAGATGTCCTAGGCCTAATTTATTTTACACCTAGGGTTTGCTTCTAGGGTTTGAAAAGCCTTGTCCCCAAGCAACACTTTTCAGCCATAGATTTGTGTTTATTAGCTAGCCGTTTTGCCAAAGAGTCTTGAGGAAAGAGGGAGGAGCATGTCCTCCCCTTAGGGTTTTGATTTGGTGGCCCTGCCATTGCAGCACCATTAAACCTAACCCTCTTTTCCTTAGGTTTAAATCTCTCCAAGCCATTAGTCTTGCTCCCACTATATTTATGCATGCAATATTCACCAAGCCTCTGCATGCTCACCCTGTGCCAAACTCCTCCACAACTCGAGTGCTCTATCTGATCATCATCATGACTCTTCAGCTTCTCTAGTGGTTCCTGCCGTGCGTCCATCATCACTTTATGTTATATCGAGATTCCTCAGCCTCTCTGGTAGTTTGAGACTCTTCGTCTTCTCTATTACAGTCGAGCTCATCCTTTCTGTTTCAGTTACAGGCTCCAACCCTCATCCAGCTGTCAATTTCCTCCACGAATCGTCTTCATTCCACTGGCAGATTCCTTGTAACTCTTCAGCTCCTCTGGAAATCACACAAAAGTCTCTTTGCATCCTCTGGTAGAAACCATCAATGGTTTCTAGCAGTTTCACTATGTCGTGCCACAGTAGCCCTCCGATCACATTCAAGTTTTATCCGCACCGTTGGATGACCTTTATTATTCTTGCCTTTTAAACCAGGTTTCCGCATTTCGGCATTCCTGTGCCCAAGTGTATTGACACTTCATGTTGGGATCTCCGAAAATCCGAAATGGAGCTTATCTGGACTAACTCCTTCTCTTCCCGTGACCAAGGGCTGTGACCATAGCCTTATGAATAAGGCGCTTTCACGATTTATCATATCACAAATTTGTAATTCAAGTTGCTTTGTTTCTTTTGTCTCTCCATATTGCGATTCGCGAAACTCTGACACAGAGTTGAACCAATGGTCCAGGTATGAACTTGTTTCAATGGCTACGATTGGATCGCGATAGCGCATATCGCGAAATCGGGATTCTTTTTGCATTTGTTTCTTTTCCTTTTGATGTCGTGATTCGCGAAACTCTGAAACAAGCTGTGATCAATGGTCCAGGTTCACTCTTGTTTCAACGGCTACGATTGAATCGTGATATCGCATATCGCGAAATTGGAAGTCTTGTTGTATTTGTTTCTTTTCCTCTTGATATCGCGATTCGCAAAACTCCAACATGAGATATAATCAACGATCTAGATTCATTCTCGATTCAATGGCTGTGATTAAATCGCGATTTCTCATATCGCGATATCGAGATTCCTGATGTTAAGAAACGTTGACATCTCCAACTCTCGATCCCCGAAACTCCGACATGGATTGGAATCAACGGCCCAGATTCACCTTTAATCTAACGGCTCAGATTGAGTCACGATTTTGCAAATCGCAATTACGCCCGCTTCTCCTTGTACTTTAAAGATCATGCAGGTTATCCTTGATCCAACGACGGTCGAGTCTTGTGCTTGGGTCTAGCACCTGAGATCTGTCCTCCACGCTCTTCTTGTCTTCATTCAGATCTGATGGCCCTCGTTCTGTCAAGAATTTTGGATGGGATCCAATGATCAGAAATGTTGCACAAACTTTACGGGACTTCATCATGCCCGATTCAGTTTAGATCAATCCTCGATTTGATGACTAAGGACTGTTGCGTTTAGACAATTGTTGCATTGCTGGTCTTCCTGAATATCATTGCGCTATTGATCATCACTGTCGTACTCAAGCCATCATCGTTGTTGGACTTTCCATCAATGACAAGCATACACTACGTGTAATACATACCAAACATCCTCTGCACTATCTCTTTTGATCTTATCGAGGTTGCTCTGCAGCGTCTTCCAAAAATACTTCTGGTGCCCATATTACATTCTTCCTGTACTCATGCCATCTTCATTGATATACTTTCCATCAATGACAAGCATGTGCTACCTGTTAAACATTTCCAACAATCTCCCCCTTTGGCATTGATGGAAACTAAGACACCTAGATAGTAGATTCTTTTCTCTCCCTTTGACATGAATGTCAAAGAGAACATGCTTCCCCTGAGTTGTATTATTTTAGGAGGTATCAAATATTAAATCAATGCAAACTCCCCCTGACGGGATGGAATCTTTCATTTGAGGCCTGTAAAATATTTGTATCTAAACCAGAGTCTTATCTTTCTAATTCTTAGACGTGTTCATCTTTAGCTTCCGCTGTATCCTCTGTGGAAAATTTAAATTTCCTCACCTCTCTCTGCCATAGAAAGCAAAGAATCCTTCTACGCCCGAATACCAAAACTGATGCAGTGTATCAGGGTACTCTCTTATTTCCTCCTACCTCTCCTTGCCTAAAATATACAAGCAAGAGTCAAGGCTCTGATACCACACCTGACGAAGCCCCCTCCTCAACCTGTAGGTCGGAAGGTCCACGTCCACAGGATCTTCTCCTCTTGTTGGCCTGAAGAACTCTAAACCGGCTCTTCTTTTTCCCTTTCGAGAAATCTGCACCCACAATCAATCTTCAAATAGTTCCCCCCCTTTTACTCAGGATATCGCACTTCGCACTCTCGCGAATCCAATGGTCCAACGCCTGTCTCTCTCTCTCCAAGACCCGAAAACAATCAACGTTGACCCTGTTTCTCTCTCTCACGGATTTTTCCTTATCACGATTTTGGCGGTCTCGATGTCAAGCAACTCGCCTCCTCGACTCCCGAAACTCGATATGCTGATCCTCCGATAAGCTCGCAGCTTTGACCTTTCAATGCCCCTTTACTCCATCGCGACCATAGACTTTGCGATATCACGAATTCTGATGCAAAGGCTTCGGAACTTCACTCCGCGAAATCCCGAAATGGTCTACAGCATTTAAAATTCACGATGAAAATGTGCCACCTGTCCCCCCTTGTCGAATCTATGGCCCACACACACGTTTCTTCACCTTTCGCGGCTTCGCGCTTCGTGATCCAAAGTGCTCAACCTTTGACCTTCTACCTCGCGATCTCTAAATTCACGAGATCTCTGGATCTCTACCACCTATCCTTATGAGTGGACAGCTCTGATCCGCTCACCACTTCACTGCTTCGCGAGCCTTGATACCAAATCTTGAACCTTCAACTCACGAAATCCCGATAGGTGATTCCGCGAGTTATCCAACAGCCCTTGACTAACTTGGATCTATGGTTCTACTCCTCCTAAGCTTAGAACCTTTCATTACACTCGCGGTAACTTCCCTACTCCTCCATGAGGTATGACGGCTCATGGGACTTCGCGAAATCTCCTCAGAGAATTCTGACCGTCCGTTCCTCCTTGAGAACTTCTATGAAATGAACCAAGTGTTCCTTCCCCGAACTTGTCCAACCGTGGCATGAACATATGACGCCTTCTCAACACTTCCAATCACAACTTCCCTACACTGCCCTTCAATAGTTTTCGAAGGCCTTATCCTTCCTGATATTTCTCACAACTCCGAGTCTTAAAGAAGACTCCTGCACGCACTCCTTGCGACAACCTTCAACCACTCCAAGTGTTGAATTTATTTTCAACTCTACGCACACCTGCAACAGTAGTCTCTCAATGCTCTGCTCAGATTCGCAACTCTGAGACTTTCTTCAACCTGTGCACTCCTTGCATGGCTCCTGTGCCTAACTGCAGTTCTGTGTGAATGAGGACAAAAGATAAACTATCTGAGCCTTTTGTCAATGCACTCCTTGTGAACAATTCAACTGCACTCCTTGCAGGAAATCTCACTCAGACAAAAAAACAATTGAACCTCATTCCTCTTACTCTTCCTCTCTCAGATTTCATACATTCAACAAGAAATCATTCATACATAGCATAAAAGCAATTGCATGACAGAATGAGTAAAACATTCAACAAGATGCATACACAGAGAATGTTTGAACACCATGAGTCTGAATCAAAACCTTCTTTGTATTAATCCAGAACTCATGTGCATGGAATTCTCACTATAGCTCTCTACTTCTTCTTTATTCTCTTTCTCTGTATGTCTGTGTCTTACAATAATAAAAGTGAGGGTGTCTATATCCCATTTCCCTCTTTCTTTCTAAAACTGTCTAATCTACACATTCAATTCTATCTACCTTCATTTATTATCATAATTACCTACTCTCTACTAAGGACGAGAGAGGATCTCCCAAGGTCCATTTACATTTTACATGTGTGCCTTCATTAAATTGTCTTATTTAAGGTTGGCGCATTAACTTCAAGGGAATTTCAAAATTTACGCTGGGCTTGTCTAGCTGTCCGATGCCTCCGCACTAGCTCGCTTAAGATGCTCCTGCATCACTTAGCCTAGCGCACCTCTTGGTATATTTTGCTAGAAAAAATGTCAAGGTTGAAATTTTGGGTCAAAGTCAAAGTTTGACTGATCATAGTCAAAGTCAAATGCATTCATGACTTACTCTATGAAATTAGAAAACAAGCTATAAGAAGCTTCAAACTTCAGAGCATGGAAGACAAGGATTGACCTCATCCTTTCCAAGAACAAGGTTCTAGATATCATGAACGACAAGATCATGGAACCATAGTTTGAAGAAGGAAAATAAAATGAACCTTAGAATGTTGCAACAATGGAGAAGTTCAAGGACAATGACATCAATGCTATGAGTATCATTGTGGACTCTATCAAATATCACTTGATACCCTACATATCTAATCTTGACTCATCCAAGAAGATGTATGATTCCCTAACCAACCCTTTTGCAGTCAGAAATATTGGACAAGTGATGAGTTTGAACAATGAGCTTCATGACACAAATATGAATAAGGATGACATTGTAGCCTCATACTTTGTAAGGATTATGAGTTGAAAGATCAACTACAAGCCATTGAAGAAGTCATTCAAGAAAAGGAAATTGTGAATATAGAAATTAATGGTCTTTCTAGATCATGGGATGCATTTGTTGCAAGTATGAACACAAGAAAGGAGTTTCCAATGCTGGAAGAACTTTGGACTTGTTGTGAACAAGAAGAGACAAGGATAAACTCAAAAGGAAGATATCAAAAAGAAGAGGATTCCCAAGCCTATGCAACAAAGTTCAAGAGACATGAAGGTAAGAAAAGATTTGGTTCAAGAAAGAAATTCAATCATAAGAGAGATATGTCAAAGATACAATGTTTTGGATGCCATGAATATGGCCAATGCAAAAAGGATTGTACAAAACTAACAAAGAAGAGAAAGGAAATACACCATGCATCAATTGTCAATGATGAAGAACCTTCAAAGAAATCCAAGCATGAAGAAACATATTTCTCTTACTACTCATCTCTTACAGGATCTCTTGAAGATGACATGTGTTTGATTGATAATGGAGCTTCAATACATATAACAGGTGATCGTGAAAATCTCGCAAGCATGAAGGAAAAGGAAACATCACATAAAGTGGATCTTGGAGACAACAACTCTTATGCAGTCAAGGGAATTGGAAAAGATTCTATCAAAATGGAATCATGTAACAATGTTCATCTTGGCAATGTTTTATATGTTCCTAGTTTGAAAAAAGAATTTATTATCTATTTCTTGCTTAGAAGACAAAGGAGATAGAATATCCTTTGTTGATTGAAAATTTCTTGTATGGTCTAAAGATTCAAAAATAGAAGATGATAGAGTCATTGGGATACGTGAAGGAAGATTGTATAAACTCATAGGTCACAATACTCAAGATCTTGTACATGATAAACTTAGTCCTAGTGAGTTATGGCATAGAAGGTATGATCACCTTCATTATCAAGCATTTACATCTCTAAATTAGATGGTTGTAGGAATACAAGATCTACAATCATTCCACGAAGGTGTTTGCAGAGGATGTGCACTTGGGAAGAATATTAAGAAGCCATTCCCAAGTAGTGAGAATAGATCCAAGGGGATATTGGATCTAATACACTTAGATGTATCTGGTCCTATTCCAGTGAAGTATCTAGGAGGCTCTCTTTACTATGTAACGTTCATAGATGATTTCTCAGGAAAGACTTGGATGTATCTGATAAAGACAAAAGATGAAGTATTTGGAAAGTTCCAAGAATTCAAAGCTGAAGTGGAAAACTTGACAAATAAGAAGATCAAGAAGCTAAGATATGATAATGGAGGAGAATACACCTCCAAGGAACTTGTTGCATTTTGTAAAGAAGTCGGGATTAGTAGGGAGCTAATTGTCCCACACAATCCTCAACAGAATGGTGTGGCAGAAAGAAAGAATCGTTCCATTGAAGAATTTTTTAAGGCAATGATGAATGATCAAAATTTATCCATGTTTCTATCGGGAGAAGTAGCTATGACAACTGTATATATTCATAATAGAAGTCCTCATCATACATTGAAGAAGATGACTCTGGAAGAATCCTTCTCCGGAAAGAAGCCAAGTGTGGAACACTTAAGGATATTTGGTTTTCCTGTCTATATCCATGTTCCCAAGGACAAAACGAAGAAGTTGGAACCTTCAGGAAAGAAGGGCATATTCATTGGATATAGTGATACATCAAAAGCTTACAGAATATATGTCCCGATTCAACAAAATATTGAAATCAACAGGGACATAAATTTTGATGCGAAGGTTTCCTTCAAGAAATCTATAGAAGATTCCATGGACTCCAACGATGAAGAAAAACATGAAGATCCCAAGGAATAAAGTAAATATTATCTAGAACATTCCATTGAAGAACCAGACCAACCATTTGAACGTGTAGAACCAATTTTTGTACCCAAGAATAGAAAGCAAACAACATTGCTAGAATCCACCTTACAAGAAGAAAAAAGACATAAATCTCCCAGTGGCATCTTCAGAGCAAGAGGCCCAAAAGATTCTCTATTTATGTGGCATTCATGACAAATCTTGTCAGTGCAGAACCTTCTACCTTTGAAGAAGCAGTTAAGAAGAAATAATGGAAGGAAGCTATGATGGAAGAATATCAATCCACCATGAAAAACAATGTATGGGAAATTGTGCCTAGACCTGAAGGAAAATATGTAGTCACTTCAAAGTGGGTTTACAAGATAAAGCATGCAGTAGATGGGAGTATCGATAAATACAAGGTGAGATTTGTGGCAAGAGGGTTCTCAAAGCAAGAGGGATAAAACTATGATGAGTTGTTTGCTCTGGTTTCCAGATATACCTCTATTAGATCCATCATATATCTTGTAGCATCATATATCTGAGGTTTACATCAAATGGATGTAAAGATCACCTTTCTCAATGGAGTAATTGAGGAATAAGTATACATAGAGAAAAATCAAGGTTTTGAGGTACACCTGAGAGAAATGCATGTATGCAGATTAAATAAGGCCTTTTATGGACTCAAGCAAGCTCCAAGAGGTTGGTATGCATGAATTGATAGTTACTTGACAAGACTTGGATTTTCCAAGAGCTATGTTGATCCAAACCTTTATTACAAGGTTGTGAATGATGCACCTATGATCTTGTTACTATATTTTGATGATTTGTTCATGACAGGTGCATAGCCTCTCATTATTCATTGTAAGAAGGAGCTAGTGATGTATACCCCCTTCTCTCCTAAGGGTTGCGCGACCTCCCGATCAAGGATATTCAATTCCAAGTCGAATTGTCTCTCTGAGACCTTCATGGTCTCACTTATGAATTATCACACGCCTTTTTTGTCCTCTGGTGTAGGTTCTATGGCACCCACGACCTTCCCCTTCGCACTTGGTGAAATCTCAGAGTTGGCATTAGATCCTTTTCTTTTGGCCCTTCCTTAGATATGACCTTAGGCAGTGACCTCACCCTAACACACGATTGTGGGTACACTCAAAGGTGGTTTGGAACAAAACTACTTTTTGCCCCGCAATTCACCTCGAGCCACCATGTGCCCTTTTTCCAAAACCATGGTTTTGATTGCAGCCCACCCTCGACTTCGTAACGCTCAAGCACCTTCTATCCCCAAAATGTGAGGTGACCTTCGATCTCATGATATTGACGGTGTTTCTAAACGAACGACCGAGATCTATCCTTTGGATACCAACAGTTCAGATCTCCCTCTCCCAGATCGACGGCTGGGATCATTTCAAAATTCCGGACTTCGGAATTCTCAAGTCTCAAACTTTTCCTTTCTTCCGAAATGAAGGATCGTCAGCCACACACTTTCTCCAATCGGTGGTTCTGGTCATTTAGGGATCTCGGGCTTCAGGGATCTCAAATATCAGTTCTTTTCCCCAACTACTTTTATCCGAAATTTGTAATCCACTAACACGTGTCTCCCTCTGAGAAATGGTTGTGATCCCTTCGAGTCTTCGATCTTTGGGGTTTTTAGATATCAAACTTTACTTCCCTTGAAATACGCAGGATTCTACCATGTGTCCTCTTGAATCGGACGGTGGGGATTTTCTTCGGACGATCTGATGATTGGCATTTGCTTCAGATCTTTACCCAAAATCCATAGATTCATACCACCTATTCTCCAAATATGATGGTCCAGACTTACTTCGACCAATCCGATGCTTGAAATATACTTTGGCTCTCCAACTCTCCAAGCTTCAGGAGTTTCAAATCTCAATTGAAAACCCTCGAAGTGATTTCTCTAGATCCCATGATCCATCGACATGTATCCTTCTGGATATGACGGTTGAGATTTACTTCGGCTATTTGGATCTTCGGGCTTTGGGAGTTTCAATTTTCAACTGGGAAATCTCGAAGTGATAGTTTCCTGAAGTCTCAGATCATCTGACACGTATCCACCTGATGATCAACGGTCGGGATTGTCTTCGGCGATTTTCACCTCCTCCTCATCCACAAACTTCCGAAGTTGTGGATCTTGCGCCACCTGTCCTCCCTTGAATATGGACGGCCCCAATTTACTTCGGGACTTTGGAGCTTTGGAAAGTTCACTCTCCTATGTGTGAAACACTAAGACTCGTGCACCTTGCTTCGATCAGATGTTTTTTGGTCCTCTAAATGATGATTCAATGACCATTGTCGCTCTCCCTCTTGAGCTTCCAACTTCCTCTGAATTAGAATATTTTCTAAGTATTCAAAGGCCTCAACCTTTGTTTATCCTACAAGTCTATCTCTTGGACCTCGTCTACACTTATCGAAAGCACTATCTCTTCTAAGCTTTCTTGCCTTCTGCTCCTTTGACTTCTTATGGAATCACTTCGACACTTAGCTGAATTTTGGATCTATGCACTCCTTGCAACATATTCTTACAAAAGGTTTGTGTTCTTACGGATGACTATGCACGCCTTGAAATAGTCACTTTGCACTCCTTGCAAAGTAAAATTTACACTACCTCTTCTGAGCTTATGAGTCAAAACAGACTCTGTCAACACACTCCTTGCTGACTGTGTGCACACCTTACATAGGATCAACAAAGAGAAACGATTCAAATCTATGCAAACATTTAAAAACTTCATATATTCATAATGAGATTCATTCATTCATGAAAACAACAATAACAGGGAATTGAAAAACAAACACAACACCATGCATTGGATCAATTTTCCTCTGTTATATTCATTCAAAAGTAAATGGCTATAGCTATGATAAAAAACAACAACTAAAAACTCAGAAATCTCCTACTAACTCACAACAGCCTCATTTGGGCGTACAAACCTCTATTTATCTCAAAGGGTCCTTAGGGTTCCCCCTGACTACTCATCTACTCAAAAACGGAAAAAAAAACTAACTGCTACCTAAGTTCAATTACATTCAAGACTCAGAATAAAAATTCCCAATCATTCGTGATCATTCAGCTTCTAGGTGTTTGATCTTCTTCCGTTTTTCCAATCAACTCCAAAAGATTCACAATAACTGTCAGCATTTCAAATTCCAAAACGATTCTCGGGCGCTGAGTTGTTCTGCCACGTATGTCTGTTGATGATGCTCCCGCATCATCTAGCCTCCGAATTTGATATGAAGGAACTTGGTCTCATGCATTAATATTTGGGACTAGAAGTATGGCATAAGCATGGTGAAATATTCCTAGGGAAAGGGAAGTGCATTGTAAAGATCCTTCAGAAGTTTGGGATGATGGATTTCAAAACCATGGCAACTCCCATGGTGATAGATCTGAGGAAGTTGAGAGACTTTGATTCTGATCCAGTAGACTCATCCCTGTACCGGCAATTGATTGGCTCATTGATGTAATTGGTTAATATGAGGTCGGACATTTGCTTTCTTGTGAACATGTTTCAGGTGGAACCTAGACATGAGCATTGGATAACTGCAAAATATATTTTGAGATATCTTCATGCGACACTAAATTATGGTTTGAGATATGCCTCAAACAATTATGTACATATGCATGGATTTACTAATTCATATTGGGCAGGGAGTGAAGATGACAAAAATAGTACTTTTGGTATATGTTTTAGTTTGGGCTCTGCTATGATATCATGGGATAGCATGAAATAGAAGTTTTTTGCACTCAACACTACAAAAGTAGAGTATATTCCAGCTTTTGATTCTTGTACGGAAGCAGTATGGCTCTATAAGCTAGTTTTTGGACTATTTGATCAAGTGTTAGATTCGACTATGATCTATTGTGATAATCAGAGACATGTGAAGCTTTCAAAGAACCTCGTGTTCCATGACAGGTCGAATCACATTGAGATCAAGTACTATTTTATTCATGATAAAGTCCAAAAAGGAGAAGTGGTTCTCTAGTACATCTCCACCAATGAGCAAACATATGACATTTTGACGAAGCCTCTGTCCAAGATAAAGTTTTCATATTTGAGAGACAAGATGGGACTCGTAGAGATTGCTCCCTTAGTTGAAAGGGAGGAGATGAATTCCTCAGTTGGGAGGGAGTGTTGATATATGGCATCATGGATAGTCTGTGTGTTGGTGGACAAACATTCTTCAGGTGGGGAATGGTCTAGGTTGATAGATTGTGGGTGGACAAACATTCTCCCTATGGAGAATGGTCCAGGTTGACAGATTGTGGGTGGAAAAACATTCTCCCTATGGAGAATGGTCTAGGTTGACAGATTGTTGATGTATCATGGACAATTACTTTTCTAGGACATATGTCCAGATTAGAAGAATGTTCCAAGAGAACTATTCTTCTAGGATGTATGTCCAAATTATAAGAATGGTCCTCCCCCTATGGAATGGCGTCCTGATTAGGGTGGTTGATATAGGAAATTTTCTCTAGGACACATATGGTGACCGGATTAGAGAATGGTCTGGGGAAATCATTCTTCTAGGATGTATGTCTGGATTAGAAGAATGATCCCTATAGACCTTGGCATGGATTTCAACATATGGGAGGATAGTCATTCTTCTAGGAAGTATGTCCGGATTAGAAGAATGGTCCTTGTGGCCCATGGTGTGGCTTGCAACATCTGGGAGGATAATCATTCTTCTAGGGCATATGTCCAGATTAGAAGAATGGTCCTTGTAGCCCATTGCAGGACTTTCAACATCTGTTGGGGCAATTATTCTTCTAGGACACATTCCTAGATCAGAAGAATGGTCCATGTATTACTCTATTGAGTGGGTGACTTATGAGAGACACTTTTTGTTTATGGATTAATCCGTAAGTGCGGACACAAACCAATCTCCCTAGATCCACCTAGATCTAGAACAAAACAAGACAGAATACTACTCTTTCCCTAGAACTAGTCTATTGAGTGACCTAAGAGATAAAGGAAGATGGACATACCTTATGAATTCTTTCCTAAGTATCTGTTGTTCCAAGCTTCGCTCCGATGCTCTTGCTCCATTCAGATCACGACAGAACAAACCAATCAAAGTAAAGGCAGATTAATGTAT
>CBVK0101367620.1:0-11824 GCA_900067695.1 Picea abies | reverse complement strand
ATCCTTCGGACGAGTCCCTCATAGTATTTTTAACGAACCCTAGGAAGGAGTGGTTCGGTCCCATTACGAGTCTGTCGATGTTTGTTTAACGAGTCCAAGAATAGAAAACTCAGGGGTTTTTCATGTTTCAAGAGTCTGAAAAACACGTAAAGAAAACTCATATCCCATATGGGCCTTTCAATGTTTGTTTTATGAGTCCAAAGAAAGAAAACTCAAAGGTTTTTCAAGATTATAGAGTCGGGAAAAACACTCAAAAGAGAACTCTCTCAATGCCTTTTTCGTACAATAGTCCAACGAGACCAGAAAAGGGTTAAACTATCGCTCGAAGGACGCATAACTTCAAATTCTTTAACGAGTGTGAAAAGAGCAAGATCACTCAACAATCTTTTCATATTTTGGGAGTCATGAAAAGAGATTAAAGTCAACTCCAGGGGGGTTCCTTTTTCGTGTAACCTCAACGAGCCCGGAAAAGGGATAAAACAACGCTCGATCAGGTTCTCAAGTCTAATGCAAGTGCTAGAACGGATAAAAAGGCACTTAAAAAACCATAAGAAACAAACAAATCACATCATATTGTAAAATTTTTCCGTCCATAATCATCTGCATTGGGTACCTGCAAGTCATTTACTCACTTTCGTATTAGAAATTAGGGTAAAAGAGTGAAAAAATAGGAAAAAGCCCACTTTTACTATGGTAAAAAGTAAATAAAAACAAATTTACATTTCATTTTTACCATATGTTTTACCCATTCACCAATTTAGTGCAAAAAACCTTCATTTTACCTCCGATCTTCGTCGTCGATTTGTGGGAGATTCGGGGCATCATTCTGCGAGCCGTCTGGATCAAATTAGTAAGTACTCCATTCTCTTGCTTTGCATGGTTCAATTTTGTGATTTTAATGGTTAAAAATTAAGTTTTTGTTTGGGTTTTGAAACCCTATGCGTGCGAGAGGATTCTCGCAGGCTACACATACAGGGCCTGCGAGAAGTCCTAATTCCCGCAGGTGAGCTTAAGGTAGGGTGCGGGAGATCCGCATTGTGTGTTATACCTCGCCTGTGAACGGCGCATAATCAAATTTTTATGTAATAGATTACCCAATAAAACCAATTTTCTCATATTTCAAATTACTAATCATCTTTATATGGTTGCCATGCAGGTTAATAGTTATCGCTATGGTGCTGGAATGGAGGGAACGAGAGCACGAAGAAGACAATGCCGCCACCGAAAATCATCCTCAAACTATTGCTGCTTTAAGAGATTGCGGTATCCTAAAGTATTTCTGCATACTGGGCATGAGAGCCCAGGTTCGATTATTGGAACATTTAATCCGGATGTGGGATCCGGATCAGCAGGTTTTTAATGTCGGTATCCACACATTGACGATTGATATCGAGGATATCTATTTCCTGACCGGATTGTCAAGACGGGGTTCGTATGTTAGCTTGACTGGTAACCGCAGGGGTGGTCTTAAAATGAGTGAGTATTGCAGACATTATTGCGTGCCAGAGGATGAACATCGGGATGGGAAGGTAGCCATTTGGGGAGTGACTGATATCACTCTTCGTACCATACTCTTCACCATAGCTCGGATGGCGGGAAGTGCTACCCCACATATGGCTCTACAAAGCTATTTTCAGTATGCTCTAGAGTGTCTCGAGCCCTGGGTCTTCAACTGGGCTGACGCAGTGTTACGTAGCCTCAAAAAACAATTGACAAAGTGCAGGCGGGGGAATCTAAAGCAGTTTGGTTATGGATCATTGCTGGTGTCTTTCTCCTGCGAGAGGGTTCCAGTGTATAGGCTTCAGGCAGACTGGCATTTTCCGGGTCCCAAGGATCCACGGATGTTACGATGGTGCTAGCTTATGACCAGACATGTGACAGGACCGATCGTCCGGTATGACGATCGCTTCTTCAACTGGATCCAAGGCTAGGTTTTGATGATAGAGGATTATGCGTATGCCGGTTTGGACTTTCACAGTGATCCTGACCTTGCTCTTCCTGAAGACTCACAGTGGGGAGATATTGGTAAGAAAAACACTAACTTTTTAACTTTTTACATGTTTTTGTATTTTCATCATATTAAATGTTTTTGGTTTTATGGTTTTATCCGAAGACTAACACCAAAATCTTGTTGATAACACAAATTTTGGGGCATATAGACCAGCTGGTAGCTCTCCTGTCCAGTGTCAAGGAGAAGCAGCAGTTCCAGTCCCCCAGTATGCTGAGGACTACCTCACAGTGGAGCAAAACTTAGAGGGTTTGATGGCTGATGTTCCAGAGATGCCGCTGGAGGAGATCCCATGACGCGACCAACGTCACACTGTGGGAGTTTCTACCTCTATGGGTCATTTGCTCTGTAGAGTTGCTAGGACCTTAGAATGTTACCGTGAACATCATTAGTGATGTCACTTTTTGTAGAAGCCAGGAGCTTCATTTTGGATATTTTGGTCTTCGGACGCATTTTGTAAAAAACAAACTTTGATCGTTATATATACATGGGATCTACCGGCTTACTTTACATTTGTGTACAATTTAATGTGTTTGATTTTATAAGTGATTTAAATGTCTGTCTAATACATAATTAGCTAAAGCATCTGTCAATGTATTAAGACTTCTCGCAATGTGTTGATATTCTAAGTAATCAAAATGTCGTTCCAAGAGGTGAATCCGCAAGTATACCCTTAATAAAATAGGACTTCGAATAGAATATACATTACTGAGTTGTAGTACAACCAACTGTGAGTCAACTCAAACAACCAAATGACGAATTCCTAGAGAGATAGCATCAACCAATAATTCAACCACGGTGCTATACTCTGCAATGTTATTGGTTGCTCGTCCAAGACATATACCTCAAAGAGATATGAGTTCATTTGTCGGGGCATAGATTGCCCAAGCAGCGGAAGCGAGGTTCCGAGTACTATGGCTAGCACCATTAGCGAAGCCAATATAAGGTAGCGAAAACTCCGACATCTGGCAAACAAACATAACGTCACGTAAGGATAGAGACCAGATAACGTCAAAAGCAAAACTAAAGTAACACACTCACGCAGTATGATACATAAAATACAAGTACTCATGCACAAATGACTCATGCGTAGTACCTCTTCAAGTACAACCCATTCCTGGGTTCACTCAAAGGCACACCATCATAATCAACTAACTCATACGCTCCTTTTCCCAAAACTTTACTGACAATATAGGGCCCATGCCACATAGGTTCAAATTTCCCAGCTCCAAGGACGTCTTTGTCTTGTTCATATAGAAGAACAAGATCGCCTTCAGAGAAAACATGAGGCTTGACATGCTTATCATATTGTGCCTTAAAGCGTTTCTTCTGGGCTTCAATCACTAAAGTGGCATCACGTCGGGTCTCGTCTAATTGCATTAAAAACAACAGACGTTTCTCTTCAACAAAATTATTAGGCAAGAGTTCTACAGCTAGCTTCAAAGACGGTATTTCACATTCTATGGGTAGAATGGCTTCCATGCCATAAACTAAACGAAAGGGTGTAAATCCCATGGCGGATTTAACAGATGTCCGATATGCCCACAATGCTAAAAACAACATCGTGTGCCAACTAGTCTTATGTATTCCTATCATCCATCGAATCATCGTTATAAGAACTTTGTTGATAGCTTCGACCTGGCCATTAGCTTGTGGATAATAAGGTGTTGAGCTGTCATGATGAAGGCCCAACTTCTTTGTAAGTTCTGACATCATATAATTCTGAAAGTGACTACCGTGGTCAGTAACGATAGCTTGCGGGACACCAAAACGAGTGATGACATGGTTAAATAGATATAGTGCTGCAGTCTTCCCAGTATTATCGAATGTCGACATTGCCTCGTCCCATTTTGTGAAATAATCCACAGCTACAATAATGTAACCATGCCCCCCGGTCGAGTGAGGGTGACATGTCATAAAATCAATGCCCCATTTAGCAAAAGGACCTACTGAGACTACAGGATGAAGGGGGGCGGGATGCGACCGAATCTTCTGTTGATAGGTCTGGCAGGCATGACACTTCTGAACGGCAGTAATACAATCATGGAACAGAGAAGGCCAGAAGTACCCTACACGTAAAATTTTCCGGGAAATAGCATACCCAGACATATGACCACCACATGCCCCCGAGTGGCAATCATTTAAAGCTTTCTCGGCTTCCTCAAAGGTCAAACAATGTCGAAAGACAGAGTCAATGCCTCAACGGTAAAGAGTTTCGCCAAGAATAATGTAATGGCGAGCCTGATAACATATCCGACGTCGTTCATTACTGGACAAAGTAGGCCGGAAAGTTTGAGTTTGGAGATATATAATGATATCTCCGTACCAAATATCATCAGTACTTATAAGAAAAAGTGATTCTTCAGGTAACGAATCAACTGCTACATTTTCCGTGGCTGTGTGGGGAAAATCACAAATCAACTCAGAAAAAACCAAGGATTTCTTCGATGTGGCGCGATCGAATTCCAAATCGAACTCCTGGAGAATAACTATCCATTTGGAGTACTTGCCCCCCAGCAATTGACGTGTCAATATTTGTTGCATGGGGTTACAATGCAAAATCACAGTAGTTTTTCTGGCAAGAATATAATGACGAAATCGTTGGACTGCTTGAACAACAACCAAGGCCAATTTCTCAACATGTTGGTACTTAACTTCCGTCAATGATAGACTTCTACTCAAGTAATATATAACATGTTCATCGTGGTTATCATCCTCTTGAATAAGGACCATACCGATAGTATACTCGGACGTTGCTAAATAAAGAAAGTAATCCCTACTATAATCCAGAGGAAAAAGATGAGGATCTTTTGTAAGGGACAACTTCAGAGCTTCGAAAGTGTTGTTGGCAACTTTGTCCCAAACAAGCTCTGAACCTTTCTTTAAGAGACGTGTGAAACCATGAGTAATCTCGACGTAATTCGGAATGAAACGATGAAGAAATTTTGCTTTCCCCTGCAAACTTTGTAACTGGCACAGCGAAGAAGGAGGAGGAAGATTGAGAATGGCCTCAACCTTGATCGGATCTACCCGGATTCCCTGTCTTGACACAATGAAACCAAGAAGACGACCGGATTCTACGAAAAAGACGCATTTATGCGGGTTTAGACGAATGCGATAGAACCGACAACGAATGAAAATAGCTCGAAGATGAGTAGGGTGATCGACTCGGTGCAATGAATGAGCCGGCAAATCGTCCAAATAAGGTTGAACGATATGCTTGATATCGTGAAATGCATGACATTGCACGTTGAAACGTGGCACCTGCTTTCTTCAGACCGAACGGAAGATTTTAGTAAGCGAAAGTACCCCAAGGACAAATAAAAGCGATTTTATGTTGATCCTCGGGAGCGATATTAATCGGGTTGTAACCAGAAAATCCATCCATAAGGGAAAAGATCTCACTACCGGCACAATCATCTACGATCTGGTCAACAAAAGGGGTCGGAAAGTTGTCTTTTGGACAAGCTTTATTAATGTCCCGATAATCGACACAAACACGTATACTCCCACCTTTCTTATCGATCGGTACTGGGTTGGAAACCCATTCTGTCAAAGCCACGGGGTAAATAAAACCAGCTTTAAGAAGTTTTTCAACTTCGAGTTTAATGGCTGCTGCTTTGCGTGGATGGACAGGACGGAGGCGCTGCCATACTGGTTTGGCTCCAGGGTATGTTTTGATCTCATGCACAACGATAGATGGGTCGATACCTGGCATCTCTTCGTAACTCCAGGCAAAAACATCACGAAATTCTTTGAATAACGCAGTATAAGTGATAATTTCCTCCGGAGAACATGAAGCTCCAATGTGAACATTTTCTACTATGCCAGGTTTCACTGAAATATCAACAGGAATCGTAGGAGAAATATTACTTAGGTTCCCTTCTGCAAACACATCTCGTGAAGATCCAGGAACAGTCATTGTGACAACAACGGTCGACGGAGTCGAAATCCGTTGATAATTTTCCAGAGTGTGTTGTTCCAGAAACAAAATGGAACGATGATGCCCATCGTCCCAAGGCGTATCAGCCATGACGGACATAATCATCTCGTCAGTGGGAAAGACAACCCGGAAGGGATCAGGAGACAACTCCTCCGGAGAGGATGTAGAAGAGGTTGCCGATTGAATCGCTTGATAAGCAGACTCAATCGGACTTAGCGGCATAACTTCACCGTAACGAGCATGATCTCCTGGATCTGGGACTATCCAAGGGTCAAAAGACGCAGGAAGTTCATAAGGAATAGAGGAGACCATGTTAATTGAAGCAACTGATGGACGTAGAATATCGGGTGGTGGTGGTATGGGAAAATTACCCATTAACGAAGAGTCTTTCAAGAGACTGACTCCAACATTCTCGTAGCTCGGTGGGGTTTTAGCTATGAACGGTACATTCCCCGTGCGAGTATCAGAATTAAAAAAGGCAAGCTGATCTACTGTAACCACTCGCCCCTAGTGAGGAAATCGTAAGACCCGGAAAAGAGTGGATACAACAGTGCGCATGGAATCGACCCAGCTACGTCCAAGAAGGAGATTATAATCTAAGTGAGAATTGAAAACCTCTACTTCAATTTGGACGGTCTTACCTTCAAGAGTGACAGGTAACGAGGAAATAACGTCGTAAGGCTTAAAACCAAAGCCATTAAAGGCTTTTAGAGTATTCTGTGATTCTGTTAATGGAGGAGAGCCAATGGCTTTCCAACAAGCAAGAGACATTACACACGTAGAGGCCCCCTCATCAACCACTGTCCGACAAATGTTCTTGTCAGCGACAATAACTTGTATTTGAAAAGCAAGTTGGGGGGGCAACCTTGGAACATGTTCGTCCAAGTCAAAGACTATCAAGTTCGAATCCGTAGGGTCAATAACACCTATAGCTTTCAACAGGGCCCTTCGTTGCGCAGGACAAGACTGAAGGACCTCAAGGGCAGACATCATTGAAGGTGCTTGGGCCAAATCTTCTACAATACTGTAGTTCTGAGCCGCATGAGCATGAGGATTGAATGACGACTTGCGAACAACACCTTTAGGGGGTCATAGGACTGTATCAAGACTCGGTCGTTCGAGATGAAGAGGACAGTTTGTAGGTGGATTCGATGGAGAAGCTTGTACCAGATCAGGAGGTAAGTCATCAATCTTCTCCTTAGAAGGAGTATAGTCTTTAGCTCTAGTGGCGATTGCAACGTCATTCTTCTTAGAATCACCGGTGCACATCAAAACATATGATGTGGTCGAAGTAGAAGGTTGTTCATGGATGACCAAAGAGGCCTATTGTTGAGACGGGAAAGGCTGAGACAAGACTGCCGGGGTAGATGGTTTTGGTGTTCCCTGAAGGAACTTGGAAACTTCAGCACATCGAGGACAATCTTTGGTATAGTGATCGTCACCGCAGATAAGACACGGGTAGCGCGGTTTTCGTTTATCCCACTCTTCAACGTGAGCATTTGTAGTAGGTTCGGTGGGATTATTATTTTTACCCCCCTTATTCTTACCTCTCCCTTTCTTTGACTTATTCTTACCGGTCGGTGTAGACTGAACAGCGTTCACTTCTGAGGTTTTACCGACGGGAGGAGTAGGAGACGGGGCATTCTGAACATTAGAAGAGGTGGGTTTAGGGGTTGTGGACGAAACGGAATGTGAATGGGTATGAGCAGTCCCAATCACACCATTAGCTACATGTGAGGCAGCTGGAGTAGTAGAAGTGTTGGAAGTACCAGGATGAGGTAGGTCGGGCAGTAAAGTGTAGAGTGTTCCCGTTTGTGAATAAACGAGATCAAGATACTGAGCTCTAGCGATAGCCTGTTCTTCTATTACAACACCGCCCATAGCAATGTCTTTACCAATCTCGTTCGCGAAGGATTTCATGAACCATTCAGCCAGTAACTGATCTAGGAGTTCAAGTTTGATTAGACGACATCTACGTCTCTACTCATGTATGTGATCTGAGATGTGAGTACCTTTCGTTTGTTTGAAAGATGTTAGGATCTTAGTCCCAGTATCGTAGCGGATCGGTAACTGGTAATGCATGAGAAAGGCCATGGCCAAGGTGTTGAAGTCAGAAAAGAAACCTCGTGGTAATTCAATGTACCACTTCCCAGCCGAACCGGTAAGGGTTCGTTGAAAAAGACGAAGACGAATGGAGTCATCCATCAAAGAGTTGGACGAACACCACAAGTGAAAGGTCATAACGTGATTATTAGGATCCTCTCCCGGCTTTCCATTGAATTTCGGAATATCCAATGGAAGTTTGGCAGGGATAGCAGGCCATTGAGGAGAGTGTCGAATAGGATCATTCAGGATCCTAGACAAATCTGGCAAGTCTAAGGTAGCAAGAAACAACAACTGTCATTTCACTTGCAGGTACTAGTGGCTTTGGGGTGGGATCCACGTCGGCAAACCAGTAGCAGCATAAGCAGACTGCCCGTAGAGGGAAGCCCCTGGTTGGTTCGGTGGTGGGCGGATAGGGTAGTAACCCCAAGGATTAGAGCCTTGAGTCTGAGCAGGGATTTGGGGTTGAGCAGTTTGATTCATTCCCAAAATAGGATTAGTTACCCTTGGGTAAGTTTGGCCAACTGTAGGGACAACTTGCTGCCCCCCAACATTCTGAGGAGGATTTTGTAAAAGTTGGGTCCAAAACTAGGCCAATTCAGGAGGTATATTCTGTCCAAGGGGTGAGGTTGGACCCCCTGCTACAGGTATAGTTCCACCCGGAACTTGTACGCCAACCGTCGGTTGTGCAGTGACTGTATTGTGTCCGAGAAGAGGAAAAGTAACCGTACCACCCTGTCCACCATCGGGAATGTGCAAGTTAGGTGCGACAGTCGGAAAAGGGCCAATTGGATTAGTGCTACCAGAAGGAAAAAATTGAGGAGGGAGTGTCAGGATGAAACCGGGAATAAGATGTCCAGGAAACTGAGGACCACCTGGTGAACCAGCTGGAGTCTGTGGAGGCGTTGGATGAGGAACATTCAATGAAGGATTCAAAGCATGGTAAGCAGGGGGTAGATTCGGGTTAACCTCAGGATGTCTCTGGGTATTAATCGGGGCAAGAGTAGTTGCCGAAATCTCGGTTTGGACACTCATAGTATTTGCGATATGGGCCATCTCGGGAGGGAGGATGAAACTATATGTGGTAGTCTCTGGTGTAGTCTCAGGTTCGGGAGACTCAGGAGGGTTGACGAGTTCGTAAATAGGAGGTTCAGTACCAAACAAGACTCGTCGTAAATCACTTGACCCAAAGGGATCTTGGCCCACTACACCGTGAGAAGGCCCAGCAATTGATTCAGAAGATACAGCAAGAGTTTCTCCAGAAATATGGAAATGTCCTGAAGGTCGGTTACCATGACGAATGCGATAATCCTCTATAGTATTGTGAATTTGAAAATCTTCGAGAGAGTTAGTTCTTTCGACTTGTGGAAGTGGTGTGGTGACAACAGGAACGTCACTGATTTCACCATGTGGTGGAGTAACCACAGGGATGTCACTGGTTTCACTGTGTGGTGGAGTAACCAGAGGGACGTCAGTGTGATGAGGTGAACCCTCGAGGGTACCCACAGGTGTTTCCGTATGCAAAGGTTCTGAACCTTCCGGATGTTCCGGAGACAAACCTTGCATCCTACGTGAACGTCGCGGGGGAGCAATTGTAAACAAAAATCAAGTCCTCAACGAAAATCCTATGGTCAACTTCGAGAAAAGAACAGCACACTCTAGCAAACAAAAACTAAGAGGCAATCACCAAGCAAACAATACCTTCTAATTTCGGAGCCACTAGTTGGTGATGAAATCCAACGTCGCAACAATGAGACGAGAAGGGGTGGGGCTAAGGTGGAAAAGTTACGTTGACGACCTGCTTAATAGACTTACGCCCTGGTGCAAGCTCCCACACATAATCGTGGGTATACCCTCCAAGGATCCCGAGTGAGTTTGATCAACGTCGATTCCAGGTACCGTAGAGACTTTCCCCTCCACAGTCACCTTGGGTAAGAACCTAGAGAGATAGGCCACTAAGGTCACCACAAACAACAGTATAGCATGGGGGAACAGTCGTCAGTCTGATCCACACGCAAGGGTAGGGTATCAAGCCCGAAACTAACTCAAAGGCTTCCACTCATAATTGTGGGTATACCTCGGAGTGATCCCCGTAATACGTGCAATCTCTACACCGATGTCAACAAAGAAGGGTTAGTAACTCTGCCAACACCAATGCGACCTAGTGCTTAACCCTTGTGTTAGAAGGGCGTCCCAGGACAATATGCTGCCAATGGAATTTACACTCCCTAATCTCAAGATACTATTGTTTGTTTTTGAGCTTATGGAGAGTGTGTCTCTCTTCCTACTCCAAAGCACTAGCCTAGCTAATATGCTGGTGTAAAGAGCCCTAGAAAAATTTACTAGATTGATTTTAAGATTACACAATATTCTTAAAGGCTGTTAATTACTCAAAGGCAATGGAAGTGAAACTCATGATGTGTGACTCTGACCCAAGTAATGCAAGGACAATGATGAAATATAATCTTTTTCATTCCATGAATCCTGGTTATGGGAGAGAGAGAACTTTTTCCGAATCAATCTCAATGCTATAATGCAAATGCAATACTCAATTTTCCGTTTAAATGCTAATGCCAATAACCAATTATCAAATAACAATCTCTAAATGTCTTTTTCAATACTTCAATGCTCTAAGATTTGATTTTACAATGTTTTTGAAATGAAAAAAACCAAACTTGAAAGAAAACAAAACGTTCACTTTCCAAGAAGAACTCTGATAAAGTAGAAAAGAAAATCAAATCAAACCAAATCAAACAAAACAACCCAGCCACTTCTTTCAATGATAGTAAAAATGAAAACCAAACCAAGAAGTCTTCTCAAAAGCAAATGAAAATGTCTTTTCAAACCTCAAAGCAAAAGAGAAAACACAAAAAACTTAACCCTCTACCAATCACTGGTTCTCAGCTATCCAGACATATCCAACTCCAGTAATCCAAGAGCAAGAAAATGCCAAACAAGGCCAAGAAAAGAAAGTCAAGTTATCAAAAGCAAAGAAGACCTAGAAAACCCAAATCTCTCCAAACAAGCAAACTGAAGCAAGAGGTGTGTAATCCAATGACCCAATAAGTCAAAAAGGTGTAAATCAACAGATCTAAGCTGTTGATAAAGTCAAAACTTGATTTCAAAAAAATTTCAAAATCTGCCCGCAGGCAAGCCTTGAACACAATGCGAGAATGTATAATTCTCGCAGGCAACTTCAATGCAGACTGTGAACAGTACGCACTGGAAGGTATAAGAAGAATGTGAACCTCCAAGGTTCTCGCAGGATGTCAATAGGTACAGTGCAGGAATCCCTGAAACTAATGAAAATTTTGAAAATACAAGCAAAATCCCAGTTGGCTTATAGACCCAGAAGGTCTCTCAGGGTATCCTGAGGACTCAGAGACTAACAAATCAGGAGAATGACAGCAATAGAGCAAATGGCCACAAGAAATTCAAAAAAACAAAAACACAAAATGATAAGTTCCCCAGTGAAGTCGCCAATTTTGTTTATGGATTAATCCGTAAGTGCGGACACAAACCGATCTCCCTAGATCCACCTGGATCTAGAACAAAACAAGACAGAATACTACTCTTTCCCTAGATCTAGCCTATTGAGTGAACTCAGAGATAAAGGAATATGGAAATACCTTATGAACGCTTTCCTAAGTCTCTATTGTTCCAAGCTTCACTCCAATGCTCTTGCTCCGTTCAGATCACGACAGAACAAACCAATCAAAGTAAAGGCAGATTAATATATTCAATAGCTAGTCTATACATGTGATCAAGGA
>CBVK0101367614.1:0-10882 GCA_900067695.1 Picea abies | reverse complement strand
ACATCACATATTACTTCATCCACAAACTTAGATGTAATTGAAAACTTTATGACACATTGCTTTCTTATGGGCGAATTGTGATTTTTGCTTATCCAATTTAGTGAATAGGGTTTGTGATGTATCTTAGTTTTTAACCCCAATTGCTTAACCACTTATTATGAAATTAAGTTAGCTTGAGATCCACTATCTAACAAAGTGTCAATCTTGGTATGTTTCATAATGACCCTTATATGAAACAATTTACTTCTAGAATCATAACCATCAGAAATTTTACCTAACAAACCAGCTGTTGTGATTTTAGTCTCATCACCTGAATTTGACCCCAAGTCTGTTGGTTGTGTTGCTACTACAACTTTTTGCCTCCCTTTCTTCTCTTTGAACCACTTTGGTTTCTTCTTTGGGTGCAATTTCCAGCAATGTTCATCAACCTGCCCTTCTTTCTTGCAATTCTTGCAAGAGAGCTTCTCTTCCTTCACTTTTGTTGAGTTTTCCTTCTTCCCATTCCCTTTTCCTTTGCCTTCTTTCTTTGAAGATGATTCCCTTGATACACCAACTCCAGTTTTCCCTGCTTCAATTTGAAGATGATTCCCTTGATACACCAACTCCAGTTTTCCCTGCTTCAATATACGTTGCTTGAATAGAAACCTCATCAAGATTATTAGGTCCAAACATAAATACTACATTACGAATATGTGCAGGCAAACCTCTGATATACTTCATAAGAGTTTCTTGTGTATGTAATGGAATATTTAACATCAAAACCATCTTACAAAATTCATCTGTGTATTCTTGAAACAATTGTTCTTTTCTTAATTTAAGACTTTGCCATTCAATTAAAGCCTTCACCTTATACCCCAAAGGATAGAATTGTTTTCTAAGTGCAAAAATAAAATCTTGCCATGATGGAAATACATTACCAATTTGTTGAGTACCATGTTGAAACTTACTCTGCTGCCAGATGAGTGTTGTGTTTGCAGTACGAAGCGATGCCAATTTGATATTGGTTTCCTCATCATTGATTTGTTGCACACTACAATATACCTCCATCTGTCTGACCCAGTTATCAACCTTCTCAGCATTGACTTCTCCATTATACACGGGCAACTCAAATTTCACATCAAGTTTAAGTAATGGCATGTCAGGCTTATGTTTATGAGAATATTTTCTTGCAAAAGTAAGATTTGAATGTGTACTTGAAGAAAAAGAAGAAGATGGAGATGAAGGAGGTAAAGGAGGAGGTTTTGGAGGGTCCTCTCCTTCTTCACTTTTGTCTTTCTTTGAATATTCCCCTTGAACAGGTCTCTTCTATTCCAAGTAATCATCATACAACACTTTTACCATCTCTAAAATGGTAAAGAATTTTTTTTGAAACTCTCTTTCGTTTTGACAAAGTCCTTTCGATGCCATCTTCTCACTTTGAGATGTCCTCTTTCTTGATCCAATTTCAGGATCTCCTTCTACAAGCTCTCCTTCACCATGACTTAAATTTTCCCCGGTGATCATGCATACTCAAAACAACCAACTATCAACCTGCTCTGATACCACTTGATCTGAAATGATATTTTAAATGACTTGGTTAAGTATTTTGCATGAATTGATTTACCATTTAGAAATTAAAGAGAAGAAGAATAAGTTTTAATGAAATAATGTTGCATCCATCATAAAGACTACAGAACAGAAAATGAGTATTAAGAAAAGAAAACCATAACGCCAAAACTTGTTAATGGAGTTCGAAAAAGTTGCCTACGTCTATGGGCCTTTGTCTCAGTGGGGGAGGCTTTCTTATTAATGTTCAATGCTTCAAAAGTGCATCATAATTACATCATTTTGTTCTCTGACTGACACAACAATGTCATGCTTTGTTTCAGGAAGTCAACCCAACATACGACATTGAAAAAGGTGGAGTAGAACTTCCAGAAATGGCCTCCAAAGCTCTTCTACTCTTCTGGATTCCCTGCATAAAAATGGCTTACTCTCTACAACTTGGATTCATTATCCTATTCTAAAAATTTTCATGGTTGTAAATAGACCTATTTTATATACAATTTTAGTTGGGGGTCACATCCTAATTTCCTCCCAAGATCTGGCCTCAATCTGGGCTCTAGATCCTCAAAAAATGGGCAAAATCCAATTAAAAATGGCTGAAATATATAAAAAAATCCATTTATAAAGTTTAAAACCCACTCCTTGCAGAATTTAGGCACGCGCCCCCTATTCCTCCGCTCTTGGTCATGTGGGTTGCCATATGGCCGAGTGTCAGCCCCAAACTCGCCTACGCCCCTGGTTTTTGAGGCTCATGGTCACGTGGAAGTCCTGGTCTTATGCGCCTTGATCGACGGCCTAGGCTCATCAACCGGGCGCCTATCCTTATACCCTGGCACATACGAAGTTAAATAAAATAAGTGCCACTTGTATAAACAAGAAACGATTATCTCCAGTGGCTAGCGCGTGGTGGTTATGTCGTTGCCAAGCCCGGAGGTCAGGGGTTTGAATTCGTCGGAAGCTCAACAAATTTTTGACCCAAACCTCATTGGCCTGATCCAGGGTGCCACGTGGTGCCTTGTGATTGGGCCACTTGCCTGAATATGACTCGCTCGAACCAAATCAGCACACAGTCACCTTGTCGAGTCAGCGTCGTACGCCATGTGTCACGATCAGAGCTAGCCATATGTCGACCACGTCACAATCGTACTACCACATGTCACTGCCACATCATGCCTTCCTATCATTCATACTACCATGTGTTGAACCTTTAGTGGGCCACGTCATCATATAGACTGCCACATGTCAATCCGTAAAATCCACGTGTCTGCCACATTAGCCTCTGAAAATGCCAAATCTGCTTGACACGTGTTATATGCCATGTCATTATGATGTACTGTTGACATCAATAAACAGACTGTTGACTTTGAATTTGATTTTTTTTACGTGTTTGGGAAAAACTTCATATCGCAGTATCTTTCGCATACAGAGTCCATTTTCGAAAAAGAGTGTACTGCTGAAATAAAAACACGACAAGCACTACGCGATGGCACCGATTTCATATGAATCCGAGAAATTTGAATTTTTGGCCTTTTTGGATCCATTTGGATCATCTGTACATCATTTTTTTTCTTCGGTGGTTTAAAGGCTTTTATCTTATTTTTCGACTCCTCTATTTTGGATCAAAGGTTTAAGGTTCTGTGAAGTTTAACAATGGAATTTTTATTCTGGATTTGGCTCAATTTAGTTGAGCATGTATCTAGGTGACCGAGAGTCTTTTACTATTGTTTCACCATGCTTCTCTCCTAAATCGTTGGGATTGTTTTTAAGGGTATCCTTTCTCAACTTCGATCGAACACTATCCTTCCCAAACCAACATAAAAATCTTTTGGCAAACTATTACAAGTTATGTGGCAGTTATGACGCAGGTTTGTAATTTTGTTTATCTTTCATACACATTAATATATATTTAGTGTTGTTATTTTTCCTTTTCATTTCTCCTCTGGTTCAATAGTTGCATCAAGGTAGCTACCTGCAATAAAGTATTTTGCAGTTTACTCATGTCTCTTAATCATCGAGTAGTTGTCTATCACTCCCACTGGTAGTTACGACTATACTGGTAAAACATGTATTATATCTTTGAATGATACACGCAATAGACATTTAGTTTATTAGATGGTATTCTATACTTTTGCATGAAATCGAGTTATCATTATAAGATTTTAAATGTGTTCAGTCTTGGTTTTCTCATGGTGATCCGGTTATGCGTCACACACACCAGGTTATTAAGCAAAATTTGTACTTAACCCTTCGTCACTTCTTCCCTACTATGGATAATATCTGTGGAAGTTTGTAATATGTATAAAAACGAATTTGTAACCCTCTGTTTATAAATCGACATCTCGGAATTACTTGTTGAAATCTATATAAAATTCATAATTATGAAGGTGTTATTTATCATTATTTTGATTGCACAGGAATTACATTATTATCTTGTTTATATTAAAATCACTTATATAATTTCTTTCTGCGTAGTTTATTTGCGTCATTTTTCCAATAGATATCATAACTAATGATGGGCCTCTTTCTTGCGAGGACCCATCATATTTTTGTGCAAATACCTATCCCTCTTTTCTTGGAGATAAAAACTAAGACGACCTTTCCTCATCTCGATAATGCCCGCAAACAGGTATAGGTAATTGTTTTACGAAATTTATGTGTTTAAACATTTTATAACTTGGATTATTATTCTATGTTGTACAAGACTAATCCTGTGTTGTATAAATATATTTTCCGCGGGTTATAATTCTTACAGATTGAAGGTTTGGATGTGGGAAGGAAATGTATTAAGGTTCCTTTCCTATACTTTGTTGGAGGAAGACTGGGATATAATTTTTCTTTTTTTTCTTACAGTTTCATGTTTGGCCTTAGTATATTTCCATAATTAGTTGCTCTTCTAGAATTCAATACTTTGTAATCTGGAACAATTATTACCACACTTATACTTGTATTTTTCAACTTAAATTCAAGAAGCAATAATTGTATTTCATGGATTTCATGCTATTTCCTTGTATAAATTTCCAAGAATTCACATGATATTACTTTTATGTTCCCAGGTTGTTTAGAAACTTTGCACAAAAGAAATATACAGATTTACATTATAGTTCTCTAATCATGCGATTAAATCATTATCTGATTTTTCCATTCTGAAATTACTGTATTATTCATAATACTCAACAACAGATGCATAAAAGAAACATACAAGGAAATAATAATATCATGACAAATAAATATGAATTGAAATCTCAGAAACAAAAGGAACAACAAAGTTCCACCCAACCATAGAATGAATAATCCAAATTACTTGATCTAGTCACCCCCAAGCCTCATCATGAATTCATAAGGGCCAATGAGCCTCCTACATCAGCAATTCTTTTGTATTCTTAGCAATTTCCTAACACCTCAATGCTTCCACAACAACTCCTTGGGTTCTTTTATTTATCAAGAGAACTTTACCAGATATTGTTTTTCATCTTTTCACATGCTAAGCAACGTCCTGCCTCCTCACACATGTGTATATATATTCATTTTCCCAGGTCTTAGTCTTTCCAAGATCTTTCCCTCCTTGGGAATTTTGCAACTTTGGAAATCCTTGATTTTCAAGGTGTGTCAATCACCAAAATTGACTTCTGACACATGTCCTTTTATGACTAGGTTTAGCTCCAACTTGTTCCCCACTCATGGATTCATGATCATCTCTTTTTAACTTGGTTGTTCCTTTTGTCCCCTTTATTAATTAAATAAAAAATATTCTCTCTTACATCTATCCACATTTAAGGATGATTGGCAAATTTTATATTTTTCCCATAATTTACACTAATAACAATCACTTTTTTTTTCTACTAATCCTAAATTCGAATTTTCCACTTAAGAAAATTATTTAACTTACTAAATAATTTGTTTGGGAATATTACACTCACATTACAAGCTTTTGGTTCTGGTTGGCCCATAAAGATCAGTATGAATGAGTTGCAGGGGCTTTGAGGTTGGATGCTCCTTAGTTTTTAAAGTGACTCCGATATGTTTTCCATGTAGACATTGTTTGCAAATAGGATCAGAGGGTTTTACAATTGTGGGAATATCCCTTACAACCTGCTTCTTGATTATTTTTACCAAATTATCAAAGTGTAAGTGTCCCATTCTCCTATGCCATAGACAACTTTGATCAATCTATCCATGCAATATTTCTCTCCCTTTATTTCATCTAAAATGTATATGTTGTTGGGAGATCTGAATGTTGTAGCAACGAGTCTTCCCAATTTTTCACTTCTTATTTCACATTTTTTAGAGTCAAAGGAAATAGTGTGTCCTTGGTCACACATTTGACTAATGGTGAGAAGATTATGCTTCATATTTTCAATTAGTAACACATTTTATGCTTTGGCTTTCTCATTTCGAAGGTTGACTATTCCTTTTCCAATTATTTGGCAGACCCATCATTTCCAAAGGTGACATTTCCTCATTTTTCCTTTTTGAAAGCTAAGAACCTGCTTCGATCCCCTGTCATGTGCTTGGAACATCCACTGGAAATATACCATTGGCTTGTTTTTATTTGTGTGTGTAAGGTTAGGTTACTTTCTTCCTTCTTTTGCTAATCTAATTTTCTCTTCCATACTCTTGTGTTTTCTTCCTCATGTTAAGTGAAGAATATTTTGTTCATGTTTTGTTTAGTGGGCTCCAATATGATCCCACATTCATGTGATTTATGGCCAAAGTTGTTGCACTTGTAACATTCAATCTTGAAGTTCATTATTGGAGCAAATGAGTTATAATTTATGTTAGTAAACCCCTGAGATGTTCTATATTTGTTGCTCATAAAATCATTCTTGGGAGTCTTGTAAACATCTATATTTCTCACATGGTCATTTCTTGTATTTTCCCTACAGTTAATGGCTTTATGCCCAAAATTATGGCAAAGGGAACAATGACCAAGAAACAAATTTTGATATCTTGTTGTTGGAGGTCTTCTTGGTGGATCAAATTTGTTAAATCAATTTTTTTTGTGGAAAGTGGCAAGCTTCTGCTAATCAACTTTACTTGTTTTTGTTGTCTTATGCAATTTTAATAGTATTTCCAATGTGGTTAAGACCCCTAATCACAATAGCATAGCTTTGAGGCTTCTCCTTCTTGTCTGGTATCATAGGATTTGCACTTTCTTCAACATTTTTATGACGGTTTTCATAACCAAGACTGATTTTGTTAAGAGGTAATCTTTGGATACTAAGAATATATTCTAGGACTGTTGAACTATTTTCAAGCTTCATATTTGTGTTCAGTTGTGCAACTGTTTTATCTAGTTCTTTTCTTAGAAGCACAGTTTCATTTTAAATTTTTAATAATGCTCTTAGGGTTTTCTCTTTTTAGGTTTGCAAATCCAACTGACAAGATTAGTTCCAAAATTGTCCTGCGTCTTATATTTATAATGAAGATTCACAACTCTCACCTTCGACAATTGGTCCTAAAGATGAATCCAATTTGAGGATTCAACACTTCGACAACATAATTGACTTCAACTGTGGGTAATCTAGAAAATCTTTCTAAAAATCCTCACCATAGTAATATGAAAACAACAATTCGTGTTCTCTTTCATGACAAATGTCTTCCATTTATTTGTGCTTGTTTGTCAAAACCTCTTCAATTTTTCTAGCTTCCTCCAACTGTCTTTTTAGACTAATAATTTTAATTTCACCATTGGTTTCATAATGTTCTTCTTTTGATTTTCTTAATTGTTCCTTGAGTGTTGCATTTCTCTTCCTGAGTTTCTCCAGTTCACTTAGAGCACAAGTTAGTTCACCTTCAAGATTTACCTCTCCTTCATCATTTGAATGTTTCTAATTTATGTCTTCATTTCAGATAATTTATCTTTGACATGTATGGCCATGAACAAAACATCTTCTGAGTTGCTTCAATCTTCATCAAATGAGCTTCTTTCATCATAGGCGTACAAACATTTATTTTGCTTGCAGTGCTTTCTTTTCTCTTCATTCTTGTCATTCTTGTAGTATATTTTGAAACCAAATTCTTCTTTATTATGAGTTTTATAAGGACACTTAACAGAAAAATGTCCTACTCTACCAATGTTAAGACACTTGAAAGGGATCTTACCTTTATACTTGTTATATCCCCTCTTGATCTTCATGATGAAGTTTTCTTCTTCTGCATCTGATTCATCTTTAGAGGAATCACTTGTTTGGTGTCCTTTGGAGCTTGTCCTTTTTTATGCTTTGAATGTTTCTTCATGATTTGATGGTTTTTCTTGTTTAGTACTCATTTCATAGACTACTAGGCTTCCATGTAGCTCGTCCATCTTCAATTTTTTTAGATTGCTAGATTCTTCCATAGATGAAAACTTAGGATTAAACCTTAAATGAAGTAACTTTAGTACCTTTTGAACAACTATATATTCTTGGATCTCTTCACCAAGTCCTATAATGGTATTTACAACTTCATCTACCCTGAGGAAGTATGCTGCAATATCTTCATCTTCTTTCATTTTTAATCGTTCAAACTATGCTCGATGTGTTTGTAGCTTGGCCTGCTTCACTTTTTCATATCCTTCATAGAAGTTCTTGAGGTTGTCCCAGATATCCTTGGTTGAATCAAAATGCATGAATTTTACAAACTCAGAGCCTGAAAGACCAAATAATATAGCATTCATTGCTTTGGAATTACTTTCATAATCTTTTTTTTCCATTTGTATCTATTGGGGGAGTGGTTGCTACTTTGTATCCATTCAATGAAAATTTCCAGACTTCAAATCCTTGTGCCATTAGAAACAATTTCATTATAATGCTCCAAAAGGAATAATAGGTTCTATCAAATACTGTTGCTCCAATCTTGGAGAAATTTCTTGTTATAGAGATCTTCTTTCTAGTGGTCAAACTATCTGAAGGAAGTCGCTCTGATACCAATTGTTGGAATATTCAACAATAATGAGAGGGGGGGTGAACCAACATTGGACATATTTTAACCACTTTTTATTTTTACCACCTTAACTAGTCATAACATATTCCATCATAAGCAATGCAAAGAACTAACCATAACACAAAGACACGATACACATATATTTTACATGGAAACCCAACAAGAGAGAAAACCACGGAAATGTTTTCTTATAATAATCAAGAGTTACATTCTTTATAGGCTTCAACCTGTTAGGGAAACCAATCCCTGTAGTAAGCACCTACTTACAATTTTTCAAGCACCAACTTGTCAGGCACCAACTTGACATGCACCAACCTGTTAATATGTTGAGGACACCAATATTTACTGTAAGAACCTACTTACAGTTTGCAAGCACCAACCTATTAAGAACATGAGGAGACCAATCCTTGTTGTAAGCACCCACTTACAATCTGCAAACATCAATCTATCATGCACCAACCTATTAAACTATTGAGTACACCAATCCTCTGCCTTGCACCACCCTACAACCCTGAAGTAAAAACGCTTCTCAATATGTACTCTCTGTAAATCTTCACTGCATTTTGTATTTGTTCATTTCATAGTAGATCTATTCATATCTCACATCAACACAGAGATGTTTCTATGTTTATTCGTTGTTTATACAGTTTGCTTACTTACAAATTTAATGCTTAGTACTCTCACAAATCTGCAAATTTATTTTTAGTGCATTACTCACCATTTGTAATTCATACTTTACTAATCAATTGTTTCCTTGTAATGACCTTGTCTGCAAACAGTTATTTTCTTCACAAAAGACAACGGCTCTGTTGTTCTTATAGTTGTGATTTCTATAGTTTTGTTGTTCATGTAGCTACGATTTATGTAGTTCTATTGTTCCTATAGTTTCGATTTCTATAGCTTTGTTGCTCGTGTAGTTGTGATTTATATAGATCTATTGTTCCTGTAGCTATGATTTATATAGCTTTGGTGTTCTTGTAGATGCGATTATTTGTTGTTCCTGTAGTTGTGATTTATGTAGATCTATTGTTCCTGTAGCTATGATTTTTGTAGCTTTGTTGTTCCTGTAGCTGTTATTTATGTACCTTTGTTGTTCCTGTAGCTGCTATTACCAGATTCCTCCTGCAACTTTAGAGTGGAAGAGAATATGCCTTGCAATTTATGCAATTGAAAATCACAAAACTTCAAAACATGCTTCATTCATACATACCTACAATAAAAATTACATTTATGGACAGTCATGAACCCCATACTCGCGTCTTACATGTCCAAAACCTTCGACAAACCTTGAAACGCAATTTCAGAGCCTTTTTCACATTCTTATCACACTCCACTCACCACTTCTCACTTCTCATCAATTGAATCATTATAAATACAAATCACGTCGACCCTGTGTGGACCCAAACGTAGTGGAAATAACCATTTTTTTCCAACGTGTACAATTTTTCTTTTTCCCTCCAATGTAAAGGAAACTCAGCTTGATCTCTTCAAAATTTATATGCAAGAGATGTGGACCCATCATGGTCAAAAATCACATGGTTAAGATATTCCTTGGCCTACCTTGGAAAAATGGTTGTTAAATGATTTCGTAACTTTCCAAAATGTTACCAATATGTTATTATCAGAATCCCTAATTCATGTGGTTGAGTTGCTTTGAACGCCTAACACATTATTACCAGAATCTCGACTTTATGTAGTTGATTTGCTTTAAATTCCCAACATTTTATCACCGTAATCCCGAATTCTTGTAGTTCTACTTCACAATCTTTCCAAAGCGTTTCCAATACGTTATTACCAGAAGCTCGAATTCACGTAGTTGAGTTGCTTTGAATGCTTGCAGGAAGATGAATGGTAAACTTACACTTGGAGTAAGATCATCGCGAGCTAATATTCATGTTGATAGACATGTTGTAGACAAAGATACTGGCAACTAACCTGCTTCAGGGACTCTTTCACAACCATACATCAATCAACTATTGACCTCAATAACACCTCATCAATACTACCACATCAACGATCACTTTGACACCAATGAAAACTCTTTCTCAACACTTCTCTCATAAAATGTTTTCATCATTTTATGTTCTTTTGTTTGTTTGGGCCATCTAAGGTTTTCAACAATTTAATCTTTGAACTAAATTACAAGATCTAAGTTTTTTTTTGGCTAGTGTTGGAGCAAGACATTTTGGACAAGTTTTGGGAATCACATAGGAGAAATTGTGCGATGATTCAGCTAAGGAGCGTTGTGCATGAAAGAAGGAAAAGCAGTTGGTCAGCGTGCACGAAATACAAAAATTAGTTAGGAGTTTTGGGGCATTTGTCCACATTGTAACGGGCTAAGCCCTAGTGTTAATGTATAAATATGTAATGGGTTTTTGCTTAGAAGTAAGTTTTAAGAATTTTTTTAACGATTAAT
>CBVK0101367613.1:0-21988 GCA_900067695.1 Picea abies | reverse complement strand
GCAAGTGTCACAAACATCATACTGCCATCTTGAATATGTCATGCCTCTAATGACATCATAAAAACACTTAAGACACCTCAAAGGGTGGTTTGGAAGAAGAGAAATCCCTGAGCCTCTTTGGGGGAGTGCTTGAGCACCCTATGCACCCTTTTGGAGGAGCGCTACCCTTTTTTTAGAAAATTATGGGTTTGTTGAGGCAAATAAGGGAAGAATCCCTCAATTCCTGAAGGTAGTTGGATTCGAATAGATGGTCAAGGAATGATCTTAGGGGAAATCCTCAACTGAAGGAGAGGAATCCTCAACTCATCCCAAAGATCTCTCAAGTGGTTGATCCTCTCCAAGGTTATATAAGAAGGCCTTCTCATGGTGAAAGTTACATGGAAAAGATTGGAGATGTGAAACTTATGATCTCATGAGTGATATGTCATCAAAGAAATAAGTGGAGAATGATTGAGCAAAGGGGTTGGACAAGGAGAACTGGAAGAAGATGCTACACCTTCATTCAAAGGATTGTAAGTACTTTTACTTGTTCTCATTAATAATCAATGCTTGGCCCGTTTCTTTCAAACTTATGCTTGTTCCATATGAGTTTGTCTACAGTAGATGGATCTATATTTGAGCTAATCTTAGTAGAGTAGGAAGTCTTTTGTACCTTTTTTTGTTTGACAGGACCTATCAGGGAGCTCAGGATCGGAGCTCAGCCAGGACTTTGCAAGGACAAACATCACTTATAAGGTACATATCTTTCTCCTTCTCTTTCATTCATTAGATTGATTAGATTTAAAAGGAATTTAGTGTCCATGTTAAGCACTTTTTGTCTTGGCCTTAGGAGTCTAGAGACCAAGAGGGAATCCACTTGTCTGCAAGGGGATTCACCTACAACAACCATCCCGAGTTGTGACAGAGAAATGCACCAAGCATTGTGATGACTTGGTGAATGTGAAGCTCATCCCATCTATCCTTCCTGATTATATCCCACCTGTGGCTAGCGCGGTGAACCATGACAATGTCCCGAGGGACTTCAACTACACCTTGATCACTGCGTACCTCCCGAAGGGGATATGCACAGTTGGACTATAGTCAAGACAAATCATGACGTTGAAGATTAGTGACTTCAACTTGGGAGATTGCAAGAACAATGGAATGCTCGCCCCACACAAGTATTTGACTAGGACCAAGGGGAATAAATCAAAGACCATCCCCCAGCCATGGACTATGGACATCGTGAGGTCCATTATCTTGAACATGATGAAGATACCACACTTTGAAAGGCATCAGGAGGTTAATGCATGCATTAAACTTCTATTATCTTGCTTCCATGGCATTTATCAGTTGTTGAACAAACGTATCACTGTAGATCTGACACTAATCCATCAAATCATTGGATTAAGCATGCAAGAACTAGAACTAGAAGAATTTTATCCAGGGAAGGCTACAGATCACGCCCTAGTGTAGAAAATTAAAGATACATATGGCGATGTGGAAAAGGGGAAGCAAGGCTACAAGGTAGCCTCCATTCAAAATGGCGTAGTGTGCCTAGCCTGTCATTTGATCATTGGTAAGATAGTAAGGAAGAACAGACCCACGTAGGTCACAGGGTTCATTGTTGACCTCGCAAGAAAATGTGTGGAAGGGCTACAAATGAAGTGGATGAGCTACCTCGTCAACCGGTTATAGAAAGACTGTCGCAAAGCTCAGGATAAGGGCTATGAGTTCCAATTCAGTTGGTTGTTGATCCTCATCAATTTCATTGCTTGGGAAATGCCGAAAGGTGCAACCTTCCCTAAGATTGAGCCATCAGAACCCTTAGCTGCAAAGTTCACCACACTTTGGTATTTGAGCGACACGGAAAAACAATGGAAGTCAAACGTGATGTTCCACACCTACTACCTGTAGTTGAAGAGAGCTATTGAGTATTTCCCTCGGATGATGCCAAACACCCTACACAGGTTCAGACCATTTGTGAAGTTCCACGCAGATAGACATTTTATTTATATCACTGTGCATGGAGATAAACACAAAGAAGAGTTGTAGAGTTACTATAAACTCACAAAGGAGGACATGGAAGAAATCACTAAGGAATGGCCTGCAGAGTTTCTTATACTAGTCAACCAGGCAGAACTGTCTAACCCTGACTTCATCGGAAGTCCTGTGGTTACTCGCGAAGTGTATGATGCACCCAGTAGTAGAAGAAGGAAGAAAAAGGAAGAGGTACAGGACCTGAACAACGCATTAGAAGATATTTCTTCAGACTCACCTGGAGGGGGGGGTGATGACAAAGTAGACAAAGAAGAGGAAAAAAGAGAAGAATTCAAGCAAAAACAAGGTGAAGTAACACCGCCTAAGGACCCTATTGACGAAGCTGAGACCTCCAATAAAAGAAAGGTTTCCCCCACGAAACCTACATCGCGGAAGAAGTCCAAAGCTAGTAAACCACAAATGCAGACCGAGCTAACGATGGATGGCATAGATTTCATCATCCTCGTTGTCTCATATACCTAAGAAGATGTCTTATAGTGCAATGAAGTCAAACAAGAGACCATGTATGAAATAATTGAAGCAGAGTTGAAATTGGTACATCAATCCCTCCACTCCAGTCGCGCAGTGTCTACTGTGCCCCCATCATCAGAAGGAAAAGAGTTTGGATATGAACCTGCCTAGCTACGCCAAATAGCAGATGCGATCGAAGCTTTCCTTCTTCGTGTTCATGAAGGAAAAGAGAAAGCCACAAAGGCCTTAAAGAAAGTAAAAGAGGAAGCCATAGAACAAAGTCGGGTTGCGCAACAGGAAAAAGAAGACATCCAAGCCAAGTTTGTAGAGGATAGAACGCAAATCCATAAGGAGAAGGAACAACTACTCACAGAGAAGATTGGAGTTAAAGAAGCAATCACTAGAGCACTTTTCTCTATGACGTGCTTAGAACAGATGGAAGAGGACCCACCAGAAATCCAATTAGGGAAGCTTGTTGAAGCCATTCAAAAGCTTCAACAGAGAATAGCAAAACTGGAGTTATAAGTAGTGCCAAGCACTCTACAAGAAGTGTGAGACCAGAGAGAAGAAACTACCTGAAGTGCAGTCTATAGAATCAAGGCATTGTCCTTAGAATGTAAACAACTCAGTAGTCGAAGTGTGCAGACTTACGAGCGCCTTGTAGAGGACCATGAACTAAGGACACTGGAGTCAAAGCTTCAGGAGGCCAAGAAGCAATGGTGCAAGTGCAATTGAATCCACTACAAGTGATCAAGAGGATGAAACGATCCCAGGAACAACACATAGTTCAGCAACAATTCCATGCCATCCGGAGCAAGGTCATGGAAGTGACTCAACAAATCCAGCCAGTGCAAGATGCATATTGCATACTTTTTGAGGAGATTGAAGGACGAGGTGTAGAACTGGAAAAAGTGGTCACCACAATGGAACAGTGCTTGGAAGAACCTGTGACAAAGAAGGTCATTCAAGAGTTCGTCGAGCAGGAGGCTCTAGTGAAGCAACAGGTCGAAGCAGCTCGAGCCAAGATCGAGGCATTTGAAGTAAAGTTACCCAGATCAGAGTGACTTGGGACAAGTCGCAGGTGAGTGTTGGGGGCCTGTTGGCCCTTGACCAAGTTTTGGAGAACCTTGGTCATATTTGACCAATTTTGGGAATTCGATAGCCTGGTCGAAGGAGGAGCGCAAGGCGAAGTGGATATCGCGGGATCTCGACCCCTTATTAGGACATTTTTAGGTTTAGGGTTTATGTAACAGGTATGGGATGTCATCCCATGGGTTTACCCATGCCTTGGCCCCTTTTGTAATGTATAAATAGAAAGCTAGACGATGTAAGAAATAGAACACTAGGTCTAAAAGAGAAGTGGTGTTAAGTGCTATATTTTGTTGAGTGCAAGTGATTAGTTGGGCCTATGCGATTGAGTTAACTTTGTGCATACTGTGTGCATGAGAACTGCAGAGATAAGTGCAAGTGACAGTAAAGAGGCTTTGTGTTATAACCTAGCTTGAGGAAGGAGGGTCTGGAGAGGTGCACATAGATCTCTTGTCCTATGTGGAGTGGATTCTTGTGGCTCTGTTCTTGTAGAATATTGAAAGAAGAAAATAAAGAAGAGAAGAGTTGGTGGACGTAGCCCCACACTGGGGTGAACCATGTATATCCTGTGTTGTGGTTGCTTTGTGCATTATAGTTGTTATGTTATTGATGTGATGTATGATTAGTGCAATGATATATGTTAGATGCGCCTGATATAGTATCTTAGTGCTTAGTAATGTGAATGAATGCTAGATCTGATATAATTCTATATGCTAGGTGCTTGGATGTATTAGATCTCGTTGAATACTATGTTGCTTTGTAACTAGGATTTCAACCTGCGATGTGAATAAGGGTTAAATACTGATGAATATTAATTGTTAAGTTCTCTGTTAAGTGTTGTAATCACATATTTGTGTCCAATCTAGGTTGTAAGCACTTGATTCTTGCAACCACCCCTACCTCTACCTCGGGTGAGACTTCATTTGCTTCGCAGGTGTTGTCGAAAGGGTCGGTAGTTAGGGTTTTGTTAGTGCCTTGTTGAAGCGTTGAACCCTCAGTCTGCCCCTTTGCAAACATAAATGCATCAAATTTTTTAATTATACCACATACCTCTTGTTAGTAATGTTTAAGGTGGATGAAAAGGAAATGGATAGTGTTTATTACATGTCTTATCACAATCTCTAAATCACCAAATACATTTATCTTTTTCACCTTAATGTACAATTATTTTTTTAGTCCTTATATGAGAGCTTCATATTAAATAGTGTTATTAGTGCATTGGAATTCAATTTTTCATGCAATTAAATTTATTCTGCCACTAGGGTCTTTAAGTATGCAACCAACACCTGCACCCTCAAGAGACTTAGATCCATCAAAAAATAGAGTCCACATGTTAGGATCACCTTTGGATTTAGCTTGGGACTCAATGTTTGTTTTATTTTCCTATTTTTGGGGGTCAACATAATTAACATATACATCTAAATTACTTCTAAAAACAATGTTAGATTGTACATCAGAGTTATTGTTAGTTATATCTACTATATCAAAATTAGGCTCAACAATCTAAGTGCAATGATGGATTTCAAGTTGTATGTATGATTTTGCATGGGCAGAAATTTCAGCGGTATGGTTTCTAAAGAAAGAATCATAATTTTAGTCCTTTAGAATTGAATAATTGAAGATTATGGGCTCATTGGGATCATTTAAATCTATCACCACATGTTTCATATATTTTTCCTTGTCTATCCTGATTTGGTTTGGTTTTCCATTTTAAGGAAACCGTAACTGTGACCAATCAATAGCAAAGTGTCCATTCATCATAGCAGAACAATCTTTTCTTAGGAGAAATCCATGTGTCTAGGATGTCAGCTACTATGATGTCAATTTTCTAATGCACCTTTCGATTAGATGATAATCTTATCAAAAAAATATTTAACTCTCATATGACCTTTACACTTCACTTGTCTAAATGTATGATTTGCATATCAAATTCCTTGGGTTTAGAATTAATTTTATCACAAACTTTAATGGGAATTATATTTGAACAAGCTCTTGAATCAACCATATAGTTATGGACATTTCTATTGAATATGTCAAAGGTTAACAGAAAAGGAGGTGTGGCGTACCCAGCCTCCAACACCATAGGCCAAGAATACAATCTACCACTAAAACACCCTCCAAGACACTCTGATATTGATTTGTAATGTGCCCAACCATCAGTAGACTACGTCACGCTACTTTAAGTCTCAACTCAATAACTAAGTTTGATATTTAATAACATTTAACTAATAGAGAAACACGAAATAAAGGAAATAACAGTACATGCAATAATCAATATTCATGTTAGGCTTAAAATATTTCCTAACCATGCCATGCACAACCATAACCAGCAAGTAGGAACATTAAAGATACATATCTCAGAGATAATAATCAATACATGGTGGAAATAAATATGCAAGCAAAGGAAACCATGACAGAAAGCACTTATCTTAGACAAAACCAATCACCAACCAGTTGCAGACTAAGGACGTTCCACCGAACCTTAGACACAATTGTTCCAAGTCTCAACAACAGGTCATGCCCGAGCCAAGGCTATGAATCCACAAGGACTAGTTCCAGAGTGACACTTGGATTCCCAAACCATTTAGAACTCAATTTCTCACAAGTTTATCAACACACAACCATCCAAAGTACACCATCTCTCTTCTCTCTAGCCTACACAACCCAAAGACAATGAACCCCCTTCACTAGCACATAGTCCCTAGGGCTATCCACTTATTTCTAGGGCTCCAATGCATCCAGTCCAGAATATCCATGCTAGGACTCTTAGGACTCATACTTGTGAACCAATTTTAGCACATGTCAATTCACCTCAAGAATACATGAACCATTTCAGGGCTAGAATACACTAGAAATTACTACAGCCAACAAAACAATGGCTTCTTTCTTCAACAGTTTGTCCCTATGTCCCCGCCAAGAACTAGAATGAATGAATCAAATGATAGAGTGAAACTGTGAATGGATCAAAACCCCCCAACAACCCACAAGAGGTATTTATATAATTACATGAAATCAAGAACCACATGGCCTTTTTCCCAAGAAGCTCATGCAACCGCTTCTTTCTCTCTAAAATTCCCAAGTGGGTAAATAAAGTATAATATAATGACTTAACCCCTTTATCCCTCTCTCTCGTGGAATCATAGCCCCCTATAACTTTTTCCTTGTTTGTCTTGCAGATATGGATGTATTTTTATTATTTTCAATGTTCAAATTATTACATTTCCTAGGAACTCTGACCTCTTTTGATTTTTTAGGCACTCTATCCTTTCATTTAATAAGAAAAATATATTATTAATATGGGGACTCAAAATTGGGGTATTACATTCCCCTCCCCCTAATTTTGGAACTCCCCTCAATGCATATACAAAACATGAATCAAAATTTCAAAATTATTCAAAAAGTCATGGGTACTCTACCCGCATGGCATATTCATGCTCCCAAGTAGCATATTCAGTACCATAGTAGGTCCACTAAACTTTTACTAGTTCTACGACTCAATTCCTGAGCATTTTGAATTTTATTTCCAATATACGCATCAACTGGACATGAAAGTCTCCTCCTTGCTCCACTTGAAACAAATTCCAATCAATAACATGGTTAGGATCATGTACATATATGCACATTCATGGAAGCAGGAAATGCAATCATGTATGTAACTATCCCTATTATGTCCAATATCTCAAATGGACCATAGAATCTAGATGTTAACTTTGTACAACTTCTCAACTTCAATGAGCTCTTCATGGGATTCAATTTCAAAAGCACATGCTCTGCGACTTTAAATTCTCTAGTTGTCCTACTCTTATGTATATCTTGTGTTTCCTTCAATTTTTTCTTAATTTTAACAATCTTTTCTTCCATATCCTTGAGCAATTCTAGTCCAAGTACTACCTTGTCTACTAGTTTGTCACAACTTACTGGAGTATTACATTTCCTGCCATGCAAAACTTCAAATGGACTCATCTTCAATGAAGCTTGATACTCATTATTATAGGAAAACTCAACCAAATGAAATTAATATTTCCACTTAGATGGTTTATCCATCACATACATTCTTAAAATGTCTTCAATGACTTGGTTGACTATTTATGTCTTCCCATCTGACTGTGGATGGTATGTTGTCCTAAAATTCAGATTTTTACCAAATCCTTTAAATAATCCTCTCCAAAAAATTGAAGTAAACTTTGTATCTATGTCTGAGACAATTTCCTTAGGTATCCCATGCAACCTAGAAATTTTCCTCATGTAAATTTCTGCAATATTAGTTTTTGTATGGGTCATCTTTACAAGAACAAAATGAGCATCCTTGGTCAATTTATCAACCACTACCAATATTGAATAATGTTTCATTTTTGTCCTGGGAAACTTAGCTATAAAATCAATGATTAAAACTTCCAATTTCTTCTCTGGAATTCACAATGGTTGTAGTAAACCCTTTAGGTCTTTATGTTCATCCTTCACTCTCTGACCTTCCATACATATGACAATGTAATCAACAACATCCTTCTTCATTCCTGGCCAAAAGAATTGGCTTCTTACTTTTGCAATTGTTTTCTCTTAACTGGGATGTCTAGCATATGGAACATTATGCATTTAGTTTAATATTGAATTCCTAAGTTCTCTGGAACTAGAAACATAATTTCTATTCTTATGCATAAGTAATCCATCTTCCTTGATCTCATACTCTTTAATTTTTTTCTATACATTTTCATGATGTAAACTTTATTTTACTTGTAAGTAATGTTGGTCTGTAACATCGGCATATAAAATTTTATTCTTCAAATCCAAATGATGCATACTAATTGTTGTAGCATGCATGAGATGTATCATTTTGTTGAATGCATTAACAACTTTATTTTCTTTTCCTTTGATATTCTTGATGTCAAATCCATACTCACTTAAAATTTCCATCCATCTTGACTATCTCGCATTCAAAGTTGGTTGTTCAAAAAGATATTTCATACCACTATGGTTTGTTTTTAATTCAAATCTCTTTCTCATGGGATAATGCATCCACATATTCAATGCATGAACTATGGAAACAAGCTCCAAATCATGTGTGGCATAATTCCTCTCATATTCTTTAATCTTTATGGACTCATCATTAATGACATGTCCATTTTTAGTGAGGACTCCACCAAGTCCTTCCTTGCATGCATTTTTACATACAACAACGCTTTCTTTTGGGTCAAAAATATTTAAAATAGGTGCACTAGTAAGTAATTATTTCAGTAAATTAAAATTATATTTACACTTTTTTGTCTATTCAAATTTTATTCCCTTCTTTTGTGAAGAAGTGATGGGATGAGAAATATTAAAGAATCCTTTTATAAATATCTTGTAGTATCTGGATAATCCCATAAAATATCTGACTTTTGAAACATTCTTGGGTGTTGGCAATCCTATAATGGATTCAATCTTCTCTGGATCCACTATTATACCTTCTTCTGAAATAATGTGCCCCAAATAATGGATCTACTCTTGGTAAAAACAACACTTTGTAAGCTTGGCATAAAGTTGATTTTCCATCGTCACTTGCAACACCAACCTCAAGTAATGTCCATGCTCTTCCTATGAATTAGAATAAATAAGTATGTCATCGAAAAACATGGTCAAAAACTTATCCAAACAATTTCTGAATATGTAATCCATTAAGCACATAAAGACAGTTGGTGCATTGGTCATCCCAAATGGCACCATTATAAATTCATAATGTCCATACATGGTTCTAAAGGTTGTATTAGTAATGTATTCTTCCTTCATTCTTACCTAATGGTATCTTGATATCATTTCTATCTTTGAAAACATCATTCCCCCTCTTAGTTAATCAAACAGGTCATAAATTTTGGGTAGAGGGTATTTGTTCTTCACATTGGCTTTATTTAGCTTTCTAAAGTCAATACACAGTGTCAATGTTCCATCCATATTTTTGACAAAGATTATTGTTTCTCCCCAAGGTGAAACACTTGGGTGTTGGAGTAGGAAATTTTGGGGTAAGTTTTGAGATACAGTGTAGAAAAAGAGGCAGAATGGACCAAGGAAGTAGCGCACGATGCACGTAAAAGAAAATCAACATGACAAAATTGTGGATTAGCACATGAAAGTAATTAAAATGTGGACAAGTTGAGTCCACTTAGAGTTAGAGTTTTGGGGTATGATGTAAGGGTTTTTACCCACTTTTAAATTATAAATAAAGGATGTATGAGGTAGTGAGGGGATCATCATTATCACTTTGTATGAGAGAAGTACTTTGAGCACTTTTTTTAGTTTTGAGTCGAAGTATTTGTTTTGTTGAGAGCTGTGAAGCTCAGATGGAGTCCAGTTTTTAGATGTAATTGAGGGTAAGGTCGCAAGATGTGGAGCTTAGTGCAATGTCAGTCAGCCTCACTAGTACTAAACCCATGATGTAATGCGTGTAACATAAGACCTTTTTTATGAAGAATAATAAATAAGCAGAAGATATTTGTGGAGATATCCCAAGACAGGGTGAACCACAGTAAAAATGGTGTCTCTATGTTTGTTATCTCTTATGTGTTGATTTTATATGCTTGATTATGAATGAATAAATAAATGAATGAATTTGTTGAAGTTTATTTATAGCGCGCAATAGAATAGTGTGATGTTTCTTGGAGAATGAATGTTATTTAATGGATAGAATAGTAGATCTGATGAATGATGGTATGGTAGAATGAATGTTGAAGTAGAAGAAGTCTAATATTCCTAACATTCGCATGATTTTCATCCCTTTTGTTAGCACTATGTAATTTGCCCAAGGATGTGGAGGCAGTCACAGAGGCAACATCAAAACCACTTTGAGTTTTGGATCTAGCCTTCCAAGACTCAGAGAGGGATCTCTCTGTCAGATTTAACTTTGTTTATGTATGGATCTTAGGCTAGCTATGCAGAATAAAATATGTTTTTGATTTGGGTAGGTGCAGAGAAGAGGAACCATGGGCAATGGAGTCACAATCTGAGATTTAATCAAAAACAAATCCTACAGACAGCCTTATAGGGAAAGGTAGGCAAATAACTAGATTCTTCATAAGTTTGAGGTATGGAAGAGGGGGAAAATGTTAAGAAGTCGAATTAAAGATAGAGCAGTGAAGAATTATGCGTTTAACTTTCAGTGGAAAACATTGACATTGTTCTAAACTGGGAACAAGGTGTTTTTACACAAATCCTGATCTTAAATCTCTTTAAAACAATAGAGAAGAGAAACATATATGAAAACAGAGGAAAACAAAATCACAATGAGAAAAACTTCACCAATGGATTTGACACAAGAATCTTGTAATTGTTGCGACTATATTATTGAATTGATGAAAAATATAGGAAGCTCTGTGAGCTCTGATACAAATCAAATCATGGTCCCTCACTCCTTATATTGCACATTTGATTCATTACAATATATAAACAAGACTCTCCTCAGACTCAGGAGGTCGAATTCAACCACCTGGCCGAAAATAACAAGTAAATCCCAAAAATATCTGAACTGAGATTCTAGTCGAATATGTTGAAAATAGGGGTACGCTCAGACATTTTTTTCTCCCAATCAGTGACACCTGGGAAAACACTGAAGGAGGTTATTGTATATGGTCATGTTCTGGACAAAAAACTACTTTGGTTTTTCCAAATTCACCTCCATCTCGCCGAACCAACTCCTGCAAAATCAGGACTGTAACAAGAAAAATGAAAAATTGGAAAAATAGGGCTCGAAGATGGATTTGAATCTCCCTTATTATGGAACCTGTGAAAAAACAAGGAGAGGTTTTTGTTCTTCATCCCGTTCTGAACGACAACCTCTCTCGGTTTTTGAAATTTCGTCTTTGTTTGCCCGCAATCGCCTTCGGAAAAATATTGGTCAAAACGTTACGAACGTGGTTTTTTTTAGGGAAAGGTGGTAATTTCAGACCCCCCCTAAGGTGGTAAGTGGTTTTACCCCCCCCTCGTTAAACTTCGGATGACAATGGGGGGTCCGCTATTATTTCTGGACGTGGATTTGTTTTGTTTAGAGATTTGGGGATGTGTGCATGAAGTTACGGGTGGGTAGAAACTTAGAATAGTATTTTACTTTTTTACTTTTTGTTTTTTATTTATTTTGATTTTTATTTACGTGTTTTTTTGTTTTGTTTTTTTTAATTATAATTTGTTTTAATTTTTAAGTTTGGTTTATTTTAATTTTATTTTGTTTTAATATTTTTATTATAATTTGTTTTAATTTTTAAGTTTAGTTTATTTTAATTTTACTTTGTTTTAATATTTTTATTATGTTTTATATGTTTTTAGTTATATATGTTTTTATTAAATATTTTGTTATATGTTGTTATATATGTTTTATTTAAATTAATAAACACTAACCTAATCACTAATGTAAAAACTAACTTAATTATTTATTAATTAATTAATTAATAACTAGTCTAACATATTTTAATTAAACTAACTATACTAATTTTATTACTAACATTATTAATTTATTGTTCTTTTTGTTTATCCTAAGTTTGGTTTATGCAAGGATGAGTGGCGGGCGAGACGTACTCAATGGGTCAAAAAAACAAGGGAGTGAAGGCGCAACAGTGGATGAAGGATGTAGAAAGGTGATGGAGGGTCGAGCGAAATGAATGGAGGGGGAAATGGAAACAACCGAGAGACCAGCTATCCAAATGTCTTCATCACGGGGGCAATGCCAAATAGCAGCTGAAGAATCAGGTTACTTATAATTATAGGACCCCAACACCTTCCATGATTCCAGACACTTGGGTCATGCAATCACCCATAAGACATATCGAGTGAGACTGTGATGTGCACTCTGTGCACAATGTTTCCTTATGGTTTACCATAGGGGCTCATGGTTTCTAAGGTTTTTTTGAAGAACTAAGGTAGAACTCAGGTCATCCCATACATCTAACAAATGGTTCTATTTCCGGTTGGAACTCAGCAGATCAGATTGGAGGAGATTTAATGAAGAGAATACAGTGGTAGAGGGGGATGTTTATGCTATGGAACCCTACAAAGCAAGAGATCGAAATATGGTTGGAGAAAAAACATCTAGAGTTCATGCAGAAAGATAATAGAAGCTCCAGGTATACACCGCGCTAGTATCTGCAAAGGTATGTGTTTACTGATTTACGTGAGGCATATTTCTGTTATTTTCTCGAGTTATTACAGGAGTGGTTATTGAGGTTGAAGGATACTCATGTGACTAATAGGATAAGTGCAATAGACTGGAATGATGAGAAAATAATGTGGTTGGAACGAGTTAATAAAAATTCACGCACGTAGTGGATTTTTGGTTAGACAACATTACAACAGGGTTTCTTACTGAATTTGTAGTTGATACAGTGAAGTTATATGTTGTTGCAGAGAAGGAATTCTTGAAGGGACCGAGAGGGAGGTACATTAGGTCACTTTACACGTAGATCAAGACATTATTGCATGATAAAGGCGTGACGACCATGGAATCAGATTACTAAATCTCTATGCGCGCATGGAGGAGCTGGGGGAAGCACTAAGAAATATCTGAGATATGGAGAGGAATATGGAAGGAGGCCAGAAGAAGGAAGAAATGGACCCCCTAATGATGGATGAAGAACATACCAGGGATATAATAAGGAAAGTTGGAGTGATGGGAAACGTTTTATCACTCCAAGAGTCTTTCCCTAACTGTAAAGGGAATGAGCTTGGTAACATAAAATTATTTGGTTGGATGAAAAAATCTATAGGGTGGATCAATCTATAAACTATTAAGTCTCACTTAGACAAGAATATGATTAACACATTCTGACAAACAAAGTCCCCGAGTCCTCTCTGAATAGATCATATGAGTTAAAACTGATATGGAAAAGATAATACTACTGTATCGACATACTCAATACACTAAAAGCATATACAAATGGTCAATTATAGAAGTGAATTATATGTGGGATCTAAACCCACTAATGCAATAAAAGAACGACATCTTTTAATCATCAAATGAATTATAGACATAGTTATGAAATTTTCAATCCATCCACATATATAGAAAGGCACATATATAGAAAGAAATGAAAGTATGATGAAAAACTCGGAGAGGAAATCATGCATTCGGACATATACTCGACAGAAATCCCAGTACATAGTTTGTTTATAATTTACAAAGTCGAACCACAATCATGAAGACTGCTCACCCCTTATCTGATGTTTTCAAAATATTTAAACAACATTACATATTCGTTTCAAGATATCCAAAATAGGATCTCAAAGCTACATGTCAAAATAAATAAAAACTGTTTACTAGGAACTAGATCCTAAATTCAAGGGCTAAATTCCTTATCAAAAATTGAATCTTCACTGCCACGGAGGGATAAAATCCTTATCAAAAATTGAATCTTGACTGCCACGGAGGCTTTCCTCAAGCTAGGAAGATTCTTCTCGAATGATATTCACCACCTGGGCTGTGAATCATCACTGAAAATGCTGAAGAAAAAGTCAAAGTTGACTAAATCTGCCATAATCTGCCACCTACAGGAATTTGCAGCGCATTATACTGCAAAAAAAGGGCTTGCGCTGAAAACTGCTGTATACTTCACCGTATCCTTGAATTTATTTTTTAGACTTCTTGCTTGCTAAAATGACCTCTAAGTTGTCAGATGATCACTTAATCGGTCTGCTATGTTATGTTTCTTTCCTTGAGAGAAAAATTCAGTGCTCTCCAGTCATCCTCCTTCTGCCTCAAACCTTGCTTGATATCTAATTGGATACTCTGCTTCCATATACCCCGATATTTATTCATTTGGCCAAATCAACTTAAGTCCTATGAATTCCTCACAACTCATCTGAAGATGTTGAAGGTTTTTGAACATTGCACCAATCCAAGTTCAGATATTCAGCCTTTTATACTGATTCAAGAGATTCAATGCTCTTTCTTGGACATTTACAGAATTTATCTCAAGTGGATTGTAACTCCATAGATAAACTCCATATTTTATACAGCATTGGTCTTAAAGGTCTCAGAACCAATCATAGTCTACTCTCTTTATTTACTGGCTCCAAAGTTCATTTGTCTCCTTGCACACTTGACTCCAATCTTTTCATCAAAATGACCAATGATTTGTTTTGTTTTGTTTTTTTGGCACACTGGATTTCTTCGGAAGTCTCAGGATCTCAAAAGCATCTGCTTCAGGTTTTCCTGCTATTCTTTTCTGCACCCTGTCTATTAAAACAACCCTGGCATCCTCCATTTGTGTCACTACTGCTTCTTTGTTGCTCTTTTTCCTTGAAATTGTAAGTTTGACAAAGAATTAATCACTTCAGTTGAAGCTCTTCTTGTCTTATTCTGGTCCTCCCGAAATCCAAGAATATATAAAATTCAAGGTAGGAAGAAATATACTTTCACGCGCAAAACAAATGTCATAGCATAACCTATACAGCTATCTTCTGTGGAATTTCCTCTAGATTGAACTACTGGCCCATTTAATCATTCATCTTCTCCAGCCACCGCGAGATCGGATCATACGTACTCTCGAATAGGTCAATTAAATCTAGGCATTGTCTCTATTCCATTTAGCATTAGATCGTTTATACTTACAGACTTGGCATCTGTTAAATTTCATAAGCCAGCATGGCGACATAGAATCCATTAACACACTTTGATGCTTCTCAAAAAAATGTTGTTAATGTTGTCGACCTAAAAACTGAGCAGATACTCGTGTGCTTAATACTTGGAGATACTCGTGCTTCGGAGAGATTGGTGTTGATAACCAAACGCATTTTTTTTTACTTCAAACATTAATTGTCTTCGTACCCTTTGAAAACCCTACCAAAATACTTCACTGTCGATTTGTTGGACGCATGAGTGTGACACGATCTCTTCTCCTCTGCAGATTTAAAACACTTGGCGCATGTTCTGGCTGAATATGGCCCTTAACTCATTGCGTTGATATATAAAATGAAGATCTGCAAAATAGCGCCTGTACAAATGCATTCAACAGCTAAAATATTAGATCTTAATCAAACGCAAGGATCATTGGGATTCAGCATCTGCTTGTTTGGCACTATGATTCTCGTCTGCATGCGAATTCTCGATAAAACCTCGACACCTAAAACTCTGCAACTATTTGATATCCAAATCGATATCTGTCTTCTCGGAATAATGATGTAATACGACTCTCCATATCTGCAGAGCTGGCACCTGTAAATTTCGGCCAAAATCACTTGTTTTTTTTTACCTCTTGAACAAGATCCCATGTGCATCGGGAAGTTTAAGATTATAACCTTTATATGTTTCGATGCTCCTATGACTTATTCGATGAGACAAGTGAGGTAAGGCCTCATGGGCTTGGCGTTAGCACTGGGCTTTGTGTGGTTTGTGACTATGGACTTTGGTATATGCATTAGCTCGATAGGCTTGTTTTAGGATTAGAATTGTCACAAGCGCACATCACTTTTTGGGGAAAAATTACAAATAAAAATGTATATATTTTTATTTTTATAAAACATAAAAGACACAAAGCTAGGGTTTCGAGCTAAATAACAATTATTGTGTATTTTTGGGGAATGTAGGTTAAGAAGAAAAATACCATAGGGTTCATGGGCAAAAAGTGATCAATGAAAGCTTATCAGGGTTTGATGGGGCATTTTGAAGATTATGACAATTAACAAAAGACCTAGGAAATTGACAAATCAGTCATGAAATGATGAAGGCGATTTAAAAATTTTAAGAGCACATTTTGAGCACTAAGTCTCCAACTGGGATGGAGACCTCCCTCTGAGGCTCCAAGAACCTAGTAGTTCCAGTCTCCTTTTCCATTGGGCTATAGAGTCAATTGTGCAACCTCTCTGAACACCTTCAAAGCCTGTCACTTATTCAAGCAACTAACTACTATCTCTGCTGAAAAACTTGAAGGAAAAAAATGCTTGAGAAGCGAGCTTTATTTCCTATGCTACCCTACTTCTAACTAGTTCTACAACTTGGTCAAGTAAAGGCAAACTTCCATAACAAACATTCAAGTAGTTTCAAAACTGAAAAGATCTTGTCCATACCACTGATCAATAGATGATGTCTGAAATGTAACAACAATGATAAAAACTCCTTCAGGAAACAATACTCACTCGGAAGCACTGGTAAGTAAATAAATATGAAAATTCAAGTGATCTGAAATATAAGACTCCAACAAGGCTCCAAATGGATCTTTGAAACTGAAATTAGAAGCATGCTCATTCACAAAAAACAATTCTCATCCATGACTGCCTCTTTGCTTGAAAACTGATAACCCTCTAGTCCTCTTGTGATCAGATCTTGATCATCTGATAACCCTCTAGTCCTCTTGTGATCAGATCTTGATCATCGGTAGCAATAACTCTCTCTTCAAAATCATGATCATAAGATGATGATAAAATCGGGTTTAAATCATATTGATTGTGGTCAGCTAAAAACATGTAATTGTCTATGCAATCATTAACTATCTCATCTTTAAAATGGTTTGAAAACTAATAAACAACTTGACATGCATACATGTCCATAGAAACATATGCAAAAACTGAAGAATTTGATTCCAAATCTAATATATACTTACATCCTTGTTGTTGTTCCAAATCTACTTCATACTCATAGCCTTCTTGCTCAAAATCTGAAACATACTAACAGTTCCCTTGCTCATGTGCATGCAGATTTTCAAAGTAAGCTGGATCTTGGATCCTCCTGGAAGCATGAATATTCTCCTCAATTTCTTGGGCATCTTCAAATAAAAATTCTAAGAAAGAAGACTTCCTTTCTAACAAGAGAATAACAAGCTCTGAATGTTGCTCCACAACATAGTATACCATGGAACTTACCATACAGCTACTCGCATGACTCCTTTTGAAGCAATATATGGACAAAAGACGTCTTTCGTTCTCTCCTACAATCTAGGTGTCTTGAAGGTTCAGGAGGTTGACCAAACGCTTACAGTTTGATAAGCTATTCTTCGTACCCTCAAAGAGAATTTGGTCATGGCTCAGAATCACATGAAGAAACAAGCCGATGAAGTTCACTCATAACGTCAATTTGTTGAAGGAGATCGGGTATTTATTTGATTGTAGCGTTATAAACAAACTTCACTCAAGGTCGAACATTGTCAGAAACCAACGCCCAAATTTTATGGTCCTTATATAGTTCTAAAGAGCATGGGACATGTGTCCTGTCAGTTATATTTTCCTATTTCTTCTAAGCTCCATCTTGTTTTTCATGTCTCCTTCTTAAAGAAAGTGATTGGAACTAAGTGCCAAACTCAAAGGCATAAAAATCAGCGAGGTACAAATCAAAATATTTGTTCTCACCCCAATTCTTTGAAAAAACATTAGACAACTTGATACAAGAGCCAATGTAATCAACTCTTAAACTCTTAAACCATATTGCAGCATCTTTGAACAAAGTTTTTGAGAACAACCTCATAATAGCATCATCATGAATAATCTTGAATTGATCAACAAAATTTTCAAAGGATCCCAAATGCCTCTCAGTTGTGACATGATCATCTCCAGAAAACCGGGGAAGATACTCAATCAAGAGGATAAGGATGAAGGAGATATGGTAGCCTTAAAGGAGTGAACATCTTCATCCCGATTCTAGTTTGGAAAGAAGTGGGATAATCACGAGGATTAACAAGATGATTGGAAGGCTCAATAGTCACTGAAGATAATGAGATCTGAGAAAGTTTTGCATCAGCTTCAATCTACTCAAAGTCATAAAGATGATCAGATTTAGGAGGGATTTGAATGTAAATCTCATCTTTATGAATAGGTTGAGGTAAAGATATAGGATCAACATCAACAACATAAGGAGGTTACAAATTTTCCTCTTGCAAGGATGGATAGATAAAGGTAGGTTGATGATCATCCGAATAAACAAAACACAAGATGATCCTTTTAATACATGAAGGGAAAAGTAAAAATGAGTTGATATAGAACAACAATAGTTCATGAAGGAAGCTTATGAACTGATACCAGGATTTCCCCTTATTCCTTTTCATTTTTCTGTCAATCAAATCTTCCGCAGTGGAGTCTTTGATTGTGGAATCACCAAATAAATTACTACAGTCGATTTTTGTGTCCTTCCCTTGTCTGCCATCAAAATTCGGATCGGTGTCATTCTCCCAGGGAAACTAGCTTCACTTTCGTTGCTCAAAAATGGCTCCAATTTGTTATCTCTCCAAGAGTCTTTCCCTAATGGTAAAGGGAATGAACTTGGTAACATAAAATTATTTGGTTGGATGAAAGAATCTGCAGGGTGGATCAATCTATAAACTATTAAGCCTCACTTAGACAAGACTATGATGAACACATTCTCACAAACAAAGTCATCTATGAAAAGATCATATGAGTTAAAACTGGTATGGAAATGAGAATATTATTGTATCGACGGACTCAATACACTAAAAGCATATACAAATGGTCAATTACATCAATGAAATATATGTGGGATCTAAATCCACTAATGGAATAAAAGAATGACATCTCTTAATCATCAAATGAATTATAGACACTATGAACTTTGCAATCCATCCACATATACAGAAAGGAATGGAAAGTAATGGAAGTCTAATAAAAAACTCAGAGAGGAAATTCTACATTCAGACATATACTCAACAGAAATATCAGTGCATAGTTTTCTTATAATTTACAAAGTTGAACCACGATCATGAAGACTGATCCCCCCTTATTTGATGTTTTCAAAATCTTTATATAACATTACATATTTGTTTCAAGATCTCCAAAATAGGATCTCAAAGCTACATGTCAAAATAAATCAAAATCATTTACTAGAAACTAGGAACTAGATCCTAAATTCAACGTATAAAATCCTTATCAAAATTTGAATCTTGACTATCATTGAGGCTTTCCTCGAGGTAGGAAGAGTCTTCTCGAATGATATTCACTTTCTGGGTTTTGAATCATCACTGAAAATGATAAAGAGAAAGTCAAAGTTGACTAAATCTTCCATAATATGCCACCTATAGGAATTTGCAGCGCATTATACTGCAAAAAGAGGGCTTGCACTGACAACCATTGTATACTTCTATGTCTCCTTGAATTTCTTTTTTAGACTTCTTTCTTTCTCAAATGAACTCTAAGCTATCAGATGATCACTTAAATGGGTTGTTATGCTCTGTTTCATTCCTTTAGAGAAAACTTCAGTGTTCTCCAACCATACTCGTTCTACCTAAAACCCATCCTCGTTCTACCTAAAACATTACTTGATATCTAATTGAATACTCTGCTTCCATATACCCTGATATTTATTCATTTGGCCAAATCAACTTAAGTCCTATGAATTCCTCACAACTCATATGAAGATGTTCAAAGTTTTTGAACAATGCAGCAATCCAAGTTCAAATAGACATCCTTTTATACTGATTCAATATCTTCAATGCTCTTTATTGGACATTTACAGAAGTTATCTCAAGTGAACTGTAACTCCATAGATAAACTCCATATTTTATAAAGCATTGGTCTTAAAAGGTCTTAGAACCAAGCATAGTCATGTGAGTAGCGTTGAAACACATACAGAAGAAAATTATAACAAAAGAAAGATTATCATTCAAATTCAAAGATAAAACGATAATTGAAATATTTTCTCAATGTCTCCTCTCTTTATTTACTGGATCCAAAGTTCATTTGGATCCTTGCACACTTGATTCCAATATTTTCATCAAAATGACCAATGATCTATTTTTTGTTTTTTTTCGCACACTGGATTTCATTGTAAGTCTCAGCAACTCAAAAGCATCTACTTCAGGTTTTCTTCCTATTCTTTTCTACACCCTGTCTATTAAAAAAACCCTGGCATACTCCATTTGTTTCACTACTGCTTCTTTGTTGCTCTTTTTCCTTGAACTTGTAATTTTGAAAAAGAACTAATCACTTCAATTGAAGCTCTTCTTGTCTTATTCTGGTCCTCCCGAAATCCAAGAATATATAAAATGCCAGGTAGGTAGCAACATACTTTCACACACAAAACAAATGTCATAGCATAAACTATATAGTTATCTTCTACGGAATTTCCTCTAGATTGACCCACTGGCCCATTTGATCATTCATCTTCTCTAGCCACCACGAGATCGGATCATACTTACTCTCTAATAGGTCAATTAAATCTAGGCATTGTCTTTATTCCATTTAGCATTAGATCAGTTATAATTAAAGACTTGGCATCTTTTGAATTACATAAGCCAACATGGCAAAATAGAATCCATTAACCCTCTTTGATGCTTCTCAAAACAATGTTCTTAATGTTATCGACCTGAAAACTGAGCAGATACTCATGTTCTTAACACTTGGAAACTTTGTGCCACCTATTCATCAAGACTTGTGCTTCGGAGAGATTGTTGTTGATAACCAAACACAATTTTTTTACTTCAAACATTAATTGTCTTTGTGCCCTTTGAAAACCCTACCAAAATACTTCACTGTCGATTTTTCGGACACATGAGTGTGACACGATATCTTCTCCTCTGCAGATATAAAACACTTGGTGAATATTCTGGCTAAATATGGCCCTTAACTCATTGCGTTGATATAAAATGAAGATCTGCCAAATAGCACATGTACAAATGCATTCTGTTGAAACAAGGTTTAAACATTTTATCTATAACCTAAAACTTCAGATTTTTCTAGTATGGAGACGCCCTTAACTAAAAACAAAAAAAAGTTTTCTTTTAATTTTGGATTCGGCGTTTCATAGAGTTGTCAATTCCAAAGCCAACAACTCCAAAAGTCCGATGCTGAAATCCTGGAAGAGGTTTCATTGCAAAGTAATAATAAGAGCGAATGTTACGAGTCCTAACGAATTCTTCATAAAGTTCCCTCTAAGTGTGATTAAGTAAACCCCTAATCATAATTAATGAATCATAAATCTATCACAGTTCGGGTTTCCTGTTAACAAAGTGTTTTCGAGATATAGATCCTTGAAATCCCAATTCTTGATTTTCGAAAACCAAAAATTAACTCCTAAATCTTGATTAATTAAAGTTAACACAACGATCAAACACCAAAGTTAAGCTTATCGCAATTTCACAATTTGGGGGTTGCATATGACATATCTCTTGGGTGCGTGATCCCCGAAACTCCGAAATGCGAAATCATAAACTCTAAAACAAATTCTAAGACTTTAATTAAGTCATTCTAAAACATGATTAACAATCATTAAACTCCTTTTCATGTTTTGCAATTCGGTGTTTCATAAAATAGTGGTTTCGAAACTCCATTTTGAAATCATCGATATATGAGAATATCTGCAATAGATGATTAAAGATATTTTGAACTTAATTGCGTATCAATAAACATATCTTTGTTCATTAAGACATTAAAGTCTTACCCCCTGTCTTAGTACGTTCGTTTAAAGGAAATAAAGGCTCTGTATTTCAAATTTTATTCTCATTTTTACAATCGTGAGCGA